>PVKS010001072.1:0-154652 GCA_004027875.1 Aplodontia rufa | reverse complement strand
CAGGTCTTCTGCAATTTCTTTTTTTAATGTTCGATAGTTTTCATTGTAGAGGTCGTTAATATCCTTTGTAAGATTTATGCCCAAGTATTTTATTTTTTGGAAGAGATGGTGAATGGGACAGAGTTCCTGATTTCTTCTTCAGTGGACTTGTTGCTGGAGTATAGGAAAGCTAATGATTTATGAGTGTTGATCTTATAACCGGTCACTTTACTGAATTCGTTTATAAGCTGTAGAAGTCTTCTGTCTCTTACAAAATTAAACTATCTTCCTTTGATTCCTATCTTCTCCAGAGTTTTCAGCATAAATGGGTGCTGAATTTTATCAAAGGCCTTTTCTGCATCAATTGAAATGATTATACGATCTTTATTTTTAATTCTGTTTAAGTGGTAAATTACAACCCAAGTTACCCCAGTGGAGAAGACTTTTGAGACCAGCTCTTGAAACTCAGAGAGAAAAGGATAATCCCTCCTAACCAGAAAATCTGTAAGAACACACTGTTAACAATTAGAACCAGTCAGCATGGGCCAAATTGACCTAGAGTTGCCATGGCAGGAAGGACTTGAAAGTCTGATGTTATCTTGCTGTCAATCAAAAGTTAAAGTGGACTTGGGTGGGACTCTCTGTAAACTACTCTGGAATTCCCAGTAAAACTGGAAGTGTAGTAAAGGCAATATCTTTTTTATCTCAAGAAACATTATTTGAGTCTTTTTAATGTTTTTATATATGCATATCATATTGTTACTTTATATGCATTTATGATTGTATAATAACCCAAATCCTTAAAAAATTTATAAAACATGTTTTTATGTACATTTTTGGTAAGTGGTAAAAGTTTAAGATTGCTTGGTTTTTCAATTTTCACCAAAAGCAAGATTACTCAGTTAAAATTCTAACAAGTATACTCTACATACAAAGAGGACAAAAGGTTTCAGCCATGTTTCAATTAAAGTACTGTAAATAGCATAAAGTATTTGAACTTAAAGTTTATGTAGATTTTCAAGCAACTTAACCAATAAGTGCTCTTTTATATATTGTATCTGACACAGAAGGGTCACACTGCCATTTGAAAATCTGGCTTATATCTCTTTGCTTTGACTAAGTCTTTTTCTAAACTTAACCCTGTTTCCTAAATGTATATCCAAATAAACTCAGGAAATAATACATGAGACTTTTACAGAATGATACTTTTAAGAGGCAAAGATCAGCTTCAGAAATAAAATGCTTAATATTTGTCAAGAGCCCTGCTTTGCTTGAATTAGGACTCATCCTTTCACCTTATTGTTCCTACCAAAGCAGGCTAGAATTAAGTTTATTTAAACTTAAGTTCGAAAGATAGATTTTTGTTGTGACATTACTGTAATCTCAAAATAAACAGGGTATATAAAAATTATATTTCTGGGTTCATAGTTATTGTACAAACTGAATATGTTACTACTCTTATTAATTACATTTTGCATTTTCCTTGTAAAACTTTACAGTTGTTGCCTGTTAATGTTTTACAGAATACTACTTCTAACAAAAAAAAAAAAAAAACAAAAAAACCTACACACCATCACCTACAGGACAGGTAAGATATAATACTAACTTCAAGTATTGTTATTGATCTTAAACAAAGGGGGTAACTATAAAACTGTAAACATGAAAGTATAACATAGTATTCCCACTTTAAGACTGTTGAAACTGGCCTACTGGATATTTAATACCAAAATCAGGATACCAAAGTTAAAGAAGTTAAAGGGTTAAGGAAGAAGCCACATTTTGGCCCTTGCCCTGTTTGGTCAGCCAAAACTCAGGGGACAATAGGACTTCTCTAAGCCAACCAGTGCAGTCTCCAAAGAGGATGGTCATCGGAAAGGGAAATGTCACTTATGCTACCAAGGGAAGCCACATGTGGTCAGCGAGACCCTGACCCATCCTGGCAGAAGGCACCTGGCACAAGGCTAAAGGCGCTCAGAGGTTCTCACACATCCTCAAGAGTATCCTCCTGAGGAATTTCAGCTGACCTAGCAATAGATAGGCAAAAAAGTCAATTTTGACCAACTTGGTCTTAAATACCTGGCAGGAGAGTTATAACCAAAGCACAGCCATATATGAGCATTTAAAAGGAAAAGCAATGACTCTTTCAATGTAACTCAAAATGTATGCTGTGTCATTCCTCCTACAAGTAAAGAAAACTGGGAGACTATAATGAAAGGGTTACAGAAGACACTACCAGAGTCACAAGTTTGTTTTCAGTAAGTTTGAGATCCACAAATTTCCCTAACCTCCTATTTGGATCAATCCAAACTGTTTTTCAGTGGTATGATTTTTGAGTTCTAACATTTATTCCTCAGATCAATCTAAAAGATTTAATGTGGAACATAAAAGCCCTGACTTTACCAAGAGAGTCCTAAGTGACACAACTAAAGGGATCCTTCTGGTAACACAGAGGTAATGCCATGAAAAAATCTACATTATTGAAATCAGATGGCATTCGTCAACTCAAGGGGACACTGTGCCATTATGAAACTTCAATGTTTCTAGCAACACTACTAATGTTTCTAAAGACCTGAATGTCCTCCATTTACAAGTAAATGACATGTCAGACCACACTCTAAGCTCTAATAAGTTACTATCTTCACGGTCTTCAAAGGTTGGCTAATAACATTGATTGTTTTATACTAATTGCTAGCACAAAATAATGTTTTTACTGCATTATTTACTGTTCTAGCATGATCCCTCCCCTATGTCCACCATGTCCAGTCACCTGCCAACCACCACCATCATGGACCTCATGATAACTCTGATGCACGAGATGCCTAGAGTCCATTAAGTGACAGGTGGTCACGGAAATATGCAACTGCCTCTCAGCTTCTACCAAGGCCCCCTAGATAGATCTTCTGGAGTGTTTCCCTAACTGCCACTGGCAAGGCACACCACCAGCAGTCCAGGACCTCTTCAGAGAAGATAGATTATCTGTAGGCAGATAGAAAAGGGAACCTTGGAGAATGGGATCCCACCACCCCAGACTAAAACCCTAGGCTAAAACCTTTTTGTTTTGGCTGTCTGAATGGAAGGCATCACTCATGCATAGGTGACCAACTCCTATTCTTGGCAGGAACATCCTAACCAAAGTAAAGGTAGGAAGGCACTTTTCCAGTCTTGGAACTGTGCTAATACTTAAGGTGAGTGGTAAGTTCTTTGCTTTATGCTTCACATTTTCTACATAAATTACACATTTTCTCAGATATCAACTATTACATAACTATGTTTTAAATATAGTCCTAATAAAACCCTCCTATAGAACCACTTCTTCAAAAAATAACATTAATACTACTCTTATATCTCACACATCTATTTTTACCACTCCTTTTAAAATGCCATCTAAGCATGACATAACAATTTGCTACTCTGCAATATTCCATCCAATGCATGTCAATATACTCATCAATGTACAAAACACATACCTCTATATATGTACATCATAAGGATGTGAGAACAAATTGAATCATAACTCACCTAATGTAAGCCTATACAGCAAACAGCAACTCACTTCTTGAATTTTTTCACTGACGGGGAATGCTTGCATGGCTTCTACCACAATATTGTAGCACCTGACATTGCCACTCATGAGGACTTCAACATTGTTGCCTAAATTTAAAGAAATCAAAATTACCAAAAAGGCAGTTCATTTTCTCCTTTCAGATATACATATAAACACATAGAGACAATAAATAATGGCAGCAGAATTGCTAAATTTGCAAGTTTAAATATCATGTTCTATCAAACAGCTATAAAAATGCTATGCTATTCGCCACTAATATCACGGGATGAAGACTCCTCTTTGGTACTAAAGGGGAAACTGCTTTAGTCCTATTTCTTGTCTTAAAATTTTAAGGTAAAAAGGGGGAGAATTCATGTTTTTATGTAAGTGTAAAAATGGCCATATATTTCCAAACAAATGAATTTGAAAATCTATTTTCTAATGAGAACATTATCATATGGTTTTTGCTTTGTTTCTTTTCCTTACACCACACAAGGAAAAGCAAGATAAGGTCCCATAGTAGAACAGCTAAAATTAACTGTGATCTCTTTCCTCCATTCAAGAATAGTCAGTGTAGGAGGCAGCATAGTCAAGCTTCCTGAAGGTCCCTGATATTTGGGGGAGGCCATGGGGCAAGGGAGCAGACAGGTAGGACATTAAAATGTATGACAGAAGGACAAATCTAAGAGAAATTAAAAGGAAAGAAAGAAGCCACTGGGGAAAGACCATTAATCAATAAAGAGAGTGAGTTCTAAACCTATGCAGAGAAAACATTTCTATCTTAGAATGAAATGTTGACTATTTACTGAAAAAGAAAAGAATCCAAGCAAAACATTTATGTCAATATAGCTGAAAATGTTTTCCCCAAAATAAATTTCAATGTTTAAATCACATTTAAAAACCCCAAATATTTTTACAAACATTTAATAATGAAAGGAAACAGCCTGTTAAAACAATTATCTCCTTTGTCTCAGAACAAGCAGACATGATTTGCTCTAAGAATGAAAGGCAAAAGTCTTCAATTCAGAACAAGTGTTAAAACTCTTGATATCTTCATTTCATTTTTATTTACTGCTTTCTTTGACCTTTCCATTATGAATCAACACTTTTTAACTGGAGTTATGTCAGATGTGGGTGGAAAACGATGAATTCCAAAAACAGCCAGCCCAAAATAAATAAATAAATGAATAAATATAGCCCAGAAAAGTACATGATGAATATATTCACTCTGTTGGCAGTGATGACTGGGAGCAATGGGAAAGTATAGCCATTCCCTATTATTACTTTTCACCCTTATCCACTTTTAAGTGTTTAATTTCCCATGGATGAGAAAATCATTGTGATTTTATAAATATCACAAAGAAATGGCACATTTTCACAAGGGCATTGGGTTCTGTCCCTGCTGCAGTGAAGTCTCACATCTTCAAATTGCCATACTGATTTCTGTATCAGAAACCATGTAGGAGGGCGCTGGAGCAGTGGCTCAGTGGTTGCGGCGCTTGCTTGGCATGTGCAGGTACATGAATTTGAACCCCAGCACCACATACACAACGAAGTGTCCGAGGAATGAAAGTTACATGAAAAACTGAATAAAAATTGCTTCTCTCTTTCTCTCTCTCTCTCACTGTCCCCTCTTTCTTTTAAAAAAAAAAAAAAGAAAAGAAAGAAACCATGTAGGAAAGTTATCTATAATATGTGACATACATATAAAAACAAATATTGTGTAATTGTGTAATAATGCTGTCAATGTTTTTACAACACATATTACAAATCAGGAATTATTCTGCATTCTTAACCTTATTTGATCCTCAAATTTTACATGTACATGGATGAAAGTGTTACTAGATAAAGCATATGTACATCCTGTGCAAATGCACACAGATAATTCATGAAATATGAAGTGTTATTGTGTATTGGCAAAACAATACAAAATCTGGAGCATATTTTAGCCCATTAATAATCATTACTTGCAATACAACAAATTAACTTAATTTGCACCTTTTTATGTGAAAGAAATGGCTGCATATCAAAGGACCACTAAAATACTAACCCAGAATCATAAAAAAGTTTGAACTCTTTCTTGCATTTTTTTAGGTATGCACGACCTCACTCCAGGTCTGCAGCCTCATCTATAACTCTTACCAAGCATTTGTAAAATTCAAGCACATTATGGGAAACGTGAGCTTGTTCACACACATGCATGCAAACTTTCTCAAACTTATGATTTAATGGGCTGTTTTTGTCTTCTTGAATGCTCTGTGCTTCCTCTTGCTCCAGTATTTTTACACTCACAATGCCCACTGCTTGGACAGATGGCCTGCATTCCCACTTCACCTCACTCCTCCCTGTAAATAAAACTCTTATCATTCAAGACTCTTCCAGGACATCTTGCCTTACTCCCTATTTGTTCTCTCAACTATAGGTACTTCTATCACCACTGCTCTTATAATGCTGCAATCACCTAGGTCCTTACCTGTATTATCCCTCATTGCACCAGGAACCCTGAAAAGGCAAGGAACATGCACATGTGTTCCACTACCGTTTCCCCTAACACCAAGCCCAGAGCCAGCCAGCTACAATAGTCTCAATAAATATAAATTAATTAAATGAATAAATGAATGAATGAGTTTAGTTTCCACAAGAATCTAAGTAACAAAAATATTCTCAAAACACATTCAGAAAGGAAAGACACTATAATTTCACACACAAAAATGAAATTCTGTATATAGGCTACTTACAAGGAATTGCTAGGGAGTGTAAACAGTGGAGTAAGTGAAGCACAATTTCCTCGTCACCATTAAAATTTTTTAATGTACTTAACAATATCATATATTCTTTGTTCTCAACAAATTCAGTTAGTTGTTCCTCTGAAACTAAAAAATAAAGGACAAAAATAATCAAGAAGCTTTAAAATGGTATAAAAGTTTAATTACTCAAAAATATATTCATAATAGTTGTATGATGCATGGCAAATACAATATACTTAAGTAAAATACTTAAGTAAAAATGTGTTTCTACAAAAAGCCTACCTAAGAATTTTATAATGGGAAAAGAATTACTGGCATAAAAATAATTTTGTTTTGACCTATACTGGTTATATCAAGTTTTGAATTGCAAAGATGGTAGTCATCAAACAATTCTCAGAAAATCAAAATCATTTACAATTTCATCTGTGAGATTCTAGAGAAAACCAACCAGTACCAATAAAGATGCCTAATGGAAATGAACATTTTATACTACTTAAAGTGAGGGGTTAATGGTACTCTCTTAAAGGGCAGCTCAGCGAAATGCATCAGTTCAAATGACATGAACTTTAGCAAATGACAAGTAATTAGACTTCAAAATATTCTTTCTTAATGGTTTTCCATCACAAATCAAAAATTGTCACCATTAATTTTCATAAAGTCTTTAGATAAGTCAATGAGTTCCATTTGGAGTCATGCTATTAGCTCAGAACCTCGAAATCATGAAGGTCTGGTTTGTTTAGCTTGAGAATGACAACAACAAAAATGCTTCAAAATGTAGTACTCTTTATGTTCAGAATTTTTTCCGGTTTTATACTAATGTGCCCCTATACCATAGTTTGAAATTGGTTAGGTTCTTTTAATGAAAAATATCATGGAACTTTTACATTTCATTGAGTAGTTTCCACAGCATTTTTTTCATATGTTGAAAATTAAATTTATTAACCATCTTTTAAAAAAATTACCTTTATTATCTAAATTAATTGAATCTTGGGAAACTTAGTACTCTTGGAAAAATTCATAAATTTTTCTTTACTACATTTATAATCATAATACTCTTGGCACTGCTGATCTACTGAGTTAGATTTTTCTTTTTAACATTTCCTGGTCCATCTCCATGTGTCATGGAAGGGCCCCCAAAACTGGTGAGAGTGATGATAATCTTTCTTCTGTTATTAAGAATGTGTTCTTAAACTGCAACACTAAAGATTACTGGCCCTGCAGGACAACATAACCTCAAATTTCATCCTCCCAATTCCTATCAAAAGCTTAGTTGCATGATACAACATTTATAGCAGATTATCTGGAAAACAGAAGTTCTTTCTTTCCTTGCTCACAATAAACCATCTTCTTTACCAAGCATGCTCACCAAAGAGCTGTGTCCCAGGCTCAGTTTGTTCTGACTCTTGACAAAGTCACTTTTACTTTTGTATTTCTTGCAAAATGTGCATACTTTATCATCTCATCCAGAAACACCCAGGGAAGGATTTTTTCCCAGGTCTCCCATGAGAAAAATAGTAAACTTGTTTTTGTATAATTTTCCCCATATCCATTTTTTTATCCTTGTTTTCTCTAAAGAATTATAATTACTTATAAGTTGTTTAAAGTAACTTCTGGAATAAGACAGGGAAGTAAGAGGTACAAGTCACTTTGTCCCATTTCTGGAGTTGCCAGAGGTTGAAGTGGTACACTGATACTGACAATAGGGCCTGCATAAACGATTCTGATCCAAACCACTAGCGCAATTGATTCTGGTAATGATGCAAAGGGACTCTCAAAAGACAGTAGCAGCTGCACTGTGCTGTAACTAGTTATATGCCCACAGGCAAGCCGTTCACTCTCTGACCTATTTCTTTATCAAGCCAGTGGAAGGACTAAACAAAGGTTCCAACCAACTCTGAAACTGCATGATAACCTCTGCTATCAGTCTTGGTGCCACACTATGAAATACACATTACTTGGTGTCCTAAGGAACACTTTGTGAATGTACGTTCACAAATACAGAGCCTTTATCAATTTCCAAGATCTTAGGCAATGACTCATCAAAAACCCAAGTTAACCTATGCTTGGCTTCACAATCTTATTTTTTTTCTTTCTTAGCACCCACACAGCTAGGTTTTTAAAGTGAACCATCTCTGCCTTGTTTAATAATGGAAGAAAGTCTACTATAATTGTATGATTGATGATGCAAGATAGAAATTCACTCCATAGAAATAAGCAATATTTATGATTAACCCCATTATTTACCCTTGACAAACAACACATTTATTAATGAATAGTATGATTTAAATACCTTTCTCATATCATAATATATCTAATTTTCCCATAATAAGCCCTTTTCTTCAAAATAAAGAATTTACTTCAAAATAAAGAATTTGACATTTTTAAGTACCTCTTTCAAACAGCACATGCAAAACTTTGCATCCAAGTTTCTGGACTTCCTCATTGTCTGAAAATGTGTCCATGGCATCAAAAATTAACAAGAAAACATCGCTTTCTTCTTCCAATATCAGCAAGGTGATTTTACCTATTTGAAGAGAAGAAAATGCTCCAAGTTAAGAGTTGCTTTAAGAGTTGTGTTAATGTTTACATGAGGAATATGAATGGGTTTTTTTTTTTTTAAAGAGAGAGGGACAGTGAGAGAGAGAAAGAGAGAAAGAACTTTATTTAGTTTTTCACATGGCCTTAGTTGCTCCAACACTCAGTTGTGTACGTGGTGCTGGGGTTTGAACCCGGGTCCTTGCGCTTGCCAGGCAAGCGCTGAAACCGCTGAGCCACTGCTCCAGCCCTGAATGGGTTATTTTTAATAGGCCACTTAACTGTCTGAATATTTCATGGGCATCCCAAACTAGCCTAATCCTGTACTCTGTCTTCATCAGCAATATCATCATAGAGTAACATCCAAGAGAGGAAACACCCAGTCATCTTCCATCCTCATCCTTGCTCTCTCATTCTCTCTCTAACCAGAGAATCAACTCATTACTAAGTCCTTTAATGTGATTTCCTAAATACCTCAAAAACTCTTTTTAAACTAAGACCCCATTACTCCCATCATATGCCAGACCTCACCTCATCATAATCCACCTAAAATGCAAAAACATTTGCTTAGTAGCTCTGCTAGGCCCAAATCTCAACCCAAATATTTCTAAAACAAATGTGATTCTGTAAATCCCTTGCTGAAATTTTCTGAGGCTTCCTCTTACACCTTAGTATGACAATCAAGATCCTTCCCAGAAGTGACTAAATGGATTTCTTCAGCCCCATGTCCTTCCATGCCTTGTCTCAACTCCAAATAAGCTAAAATGCTTGCTCATCGCTAAGCTGCTTTTTAATACCCCTTTGCACTTGCTCTAGTTGCATGAAATACTCTTGTCCTCTTCTATGCTAAGCATATTGTTGCCATAATTCAAGAAATAACACCTATACTGTCAGCAAAAATAATAGTAGTGGAATAGGAGGGACAGGAGTAGACACTTTTATAGCACAAATGTCAATCACTGGTTGAAGCATCCCACTATAAAATAATCACCTCTGCAAACCCATCAGCCAGGTGGTGCACTACCCATTTTAAAGAACAGGAAACTGAGGCACAGAAAGATTAAGCAACCCATAACTATGCCCAAGATTCAACAACTAATAGGAGGCAGAGATGGGTTAAAATTTAGGTAGGGCATGCCCATGCTCTTAAACTCCTACAAGCAAATTTATCTACTCTCTCCTTTATGGTAGTTTTCTGCATATCTCTTTTTACAGTACTTTTCTTAACAAAATTTAATTATTACTATAAATTCTTTAATCTATCTGTCTGGGATACCAAATTCTGTAGCCACCATCACATATGTTTAATTAAACTCAAACTTAAATTAATACAAATTAAATATTCAACTTAAATGTTCACCAGTCACATATAGCCACTAGCTATGGTATTAGAAAATGCAGATATTTCTGTCATTGCAAAACATTACAGTGGACAGCAGTAATGGACCATGAGCTTCTAAATTGTAGGAATTGTGCTTCAGCTGTCTTAGAATTCTCTAGCACCCAGAAGAACAGTAAATACCCAATAACTACTAAATCAATTAATTAATCGCCAGACAATAAAAATGACTTACAAATCAGCCTTTAGTAAGTCTCCGAAATGAACTTTAAAATTGGTTTAAAACTCCCTAATGGCTCAAAACTCTGGATGTTATGTGGGAGAAATTAAATTATCTAATCTTTTCAAAACACACATCAATATTTTTAGCTGTCTATGCTGCTGACTTCTATATATTCCAGTTCTGGGAGATTATTTGATTTATAAACCCTCATCTCTCAAGGACAAGGGTTTGAAATAAATTATGGTTAAAACTAGTTAGTTCATGCCATTAAATAGTCTAATAAAAGGCAGTAGTTAAAAGACACGGATCTTCTGCCTTTTCCTATCTGTCCTCCCTCACTCCCTTGACTTCACCCTCTTTCTTCCTTCTTTCCTCTCCTGAGGACATGACACCTCCCCATCCACAGGCCCAGGCTCTCATGATGCTTCCCAGGCCTCTGACCTGAAACACCCTCCCCTACTTTAAGCAAAACTCCTTCCAGTCCTTCAAGATTAGGTCCCCTGTGAGCAACCTTTCTTCTCAGAACCTTAAATGACCTCAAGTGTCTCTCACAGCAATGACCACAACTACTGCACCATATCAAAAGTCTGTGTTCAGGTTCATTATCCTCCAGGCAGAAGTTTTCCCAGCCAAGGAACCTGACATGTGCAATCAGACCCTGGTTCTACCACTAAGCAGCTGACGCAACCTCTTCTCTCAGAGCTTCAGTTTCTCACCTAGAAAATGGAGATAAAATATCAATCTCCAGAGTTATAGTCTTTGTTTTTTGTTTGTTTAAAGAGAGTGAGAGAGAGACAGAATGAGAGAATCAATTTTATTTATTTTTCCATCTGGTCTTTGTTTCTCCAACACTTAGTTGTGTATGTGGTGCTGAAGTTTGAACCTGGGTTCCCATGCATGCCAGGCAGGTGCCCTACTGCTGAGCCACTGCTCCAGCCCCAGGGTTATGTTTTTAAAGGAGTGTGAAGCACTTGACAAGTGCAGCCTCAAGCACGTAAGAAGGAATATCTATACTTTTTAAATATTGCTATACAGCATGCCATAGAACCTGTATTATAGAAGACATATGAAAGATAAAAACGGAGCTGGGTGTGTGGTGCACACCTGTAATCCCAGCTACTGGGGAGGCTGAGGCAGGACAATCATGAGTTTGAGGTCAACCTGGGCAACTTAGTGAGACTCTGTCCCAAAATAAAATAACAAAAGAATTGGGAGTATAGTTCAAGGTGTAGTGCTAGCTTGAGGTCCTAGATTCAATCCCCAGGACCACAAAAAAGAAATAAAAATTAAAAAAAAAATAAAAGATACGTATGGAGAAAGACATAAAATGGCAAGGTCATGAGTGCCCACCAAGCTAATAGGAATGTGAAATATGGGACAGATTTGCAGAGCACAGTGGGGGCTTGGAATAGAGATTTGGGAGTGATATATAAGGTATTGTTTAAAATCAAGGTACTACATGAGATTTTTGAGAGAAAATATACAAGGCAAAGACAGGTGGAGAGAAAATAGAAATAAAAGAATTTTAGAAAACACTAATATTTATGTTATATTACGTGATGATCCTAAAATTATTTAAATATATTTAATAAATGAATTCAAATATTTTATACATAAAATGTGTAAGTCTGTTACCTGAAGTTAGGAGGAGATCTAAGGCCTTCAGTCCAATTGTTGACAGGTTTACACTGGCATTATGAACTGTTAGCATTTTAAGAATCAGTCTGGAGTTAAAAACAAATCAGGTAACAATGAAAGATTATATTTAGAGGATTGCTTATTTAAGTACTATATTTTGCTCATTTATATTTTTGCTAGTCTCATTGTATTTAATTCCCAGTAGTGAAGCTCACACGTTTTGTGTTTTCTTCCTACAAACCTGAAACAGGCTTAGACAAATGTTATTAACTTGACTGTGGTGAGTATTTCACAGTGCATACATATATCAAATCAAGTTAAATACATAGAACTTTTACCTATACACCATATCTCAATAAAGTTGGGTGAAAAACAAAAACAAAGAAACATAACAGAACTAAATGAATCTCAACAGAAAAGCCATAGTACCTCTTAGTAAAAGTACTGCTTATTTTCCTCTAAAAATTTATATTCATTTAACTATTTTTAACCAACTCCATATCCAAACTACCATGAAGAGCTGCACACGTCAAAAGATCAAGCCCATTGGTGTATGTGATGAAAACTTACAAGTTACGTTATACATATTGATATGTTAACACTGAAATATCTAACATAAATGCAATTTGTGAATATAAAGAACTTGTTTAAATACTTAAATAATTGCTTCTGTTTTTGAAAGAAAAATAATCCAGTCAACAGTATTTAATTAGTTCAATTTATAAAATATTAATCCCTGCATTATCAGTCCCAAAATATAATCTTTAGTCCATTCCTGCCTAGTGTTATTTGGCTTTACATGGTTGAAAAGAAATCAGTTGGCGGTATATAGTGCTTTATCGAAATTCAAAAAACCTATCACATGATAATCAACAAGGTGAGGAGAAGCTGAGAGACCCTTTCCTTCAATTTACACTTAGGTCTCCTCTGCCCACCCACACCTTTCCCTGTTTCATTCCCGCTATTACTGAATTCAACATTACAGAAAACATTCCTCTTTAGTATTTGTGGATCTTCTGTGGGAAAAGGTCCCTGAATATAGGGAAATGTGTTTTACAATAAGTTTTTGTTGGGAATGATCTAATAGGCTTCACGGTAGACAGCAGCGTTCTTGTGCTGGCTTACTTACTGGCTTAGAGTAGGGGCATAATAAACATCCCATGAATAGAAGGTAAATGAGTGAATGAACAAGTGAGTTAGTGGGTAAATAAATGGTATTTCCCATAGAAATATCTATGCAAGTTAGCTTAACAATTGCTCTGTACTGAAATATGACGAGAGGAGTTTCCAACACTTCCAATTTTTAGGAATCTTTCCTTAAAATTACTATTACTAATTATAGTAATTTTGGGTAACTCCTCATTAAACGCTATAGAACTGACTCAATTTCAGACATGAATTTGAAGATGAGAGCATGGCTTAACTGTAAATATGCTTATTCTAACACATATTCTTCAGACGATAGAAACTGAAGATCAGCAACAAATTATTTATCAAAAACTTCTAAGTACTCCTATGTAGTTTTAGAAGACATACCACAACTATTAAATGCAAGAATGACTACACTCATATCTTGGTACTTGGATATAAGATATGTGAACAAATACATAGCTCTAATCTAAGTTTGTAGCTATAGTTAATACTGATAAACAATACAAAGTATAAAATTTATGTGGGGCACTATACTGAAGCCGCACGCCACGCCTGACGCCATGACACTTCTCCGCTCCAATTCCGCGCGCCTCGCACAAAGGGCGCGAACCTGATGCCTGCTTCCTCTTCATCTTCTCTAACCCTCAAAACTGCCTTTCCTGATAGTGATAGTTGACGAGTTGACGCGGCCATTCCTCATTGGACAGGACAGGCCAACCTGTCATTCTACTATTGGTTCCTTGGCTGTCTCCCCTCCCTATAAAAACCCATGTGCGTTGGTAACAAAGGGATTTTGAGCTGCCACCAACTCCGTGTTACTGACTCATCTCCCTGGCCTAGTGGAGGGGACTCCCACCGAAGGGAATCCAGGGAGAGCCCGGTCGCTGCACTCACCCTCCTGCTCGGCTCCGGGGATGGTTGGGCTGGTCCAAGCCATCCCGCCAGCCCTCGGGGACGCCTGAGGTGCGACAATTTAGTTTTGCATGTTATATTTTTCTTAAGCAAAATGCCATAGGAAGCAAAATATATTCACAATTCCCTTCTGTGTAGCCAAGTAAAGTGACAGTAGGTATAGTGAATGGCAGAAGATACTTTTTAAATGTAGAGAACCTAAATTTTAAAAAAGAATTCTCCTAGAAATAATTTTTTCCTCAGAAAATTCTTTCTTAACTAATCATGGCTAAGAATGTAGTCTCATCTAAGAAGTCATTATGCCAAAAAACTACAGAAATGTAATTGGTAAAATAGCTATCAAAATTTGGCTGCACACTCTGGAAAGCAGTGTGAAGACTCCTCACAAAATTAGGGCTGGAACCACCTTACAACCCAGCTATTCCACTTCTCGGTATTTTCCCAAAAGAGTTAGAATCAGCATATTATAGTGATACAGCTTCATCAATGTTTACAGCAGCTCAATTTACTATAGCTAAATTATGGAACCAAACCAGATGCCCCTCACTCAACGAGTGGGATACAAAAACTTTGGTACATATATACAATGGAATACTACTGGCTTTTGAAGCCAAATGGATGGAGATGGAAAAAATTATGCTAAGTGAAGTATCCCAATCTCAGAGACATAAGGGCCAAATGTTTTCTCTCATTTGTGGAAGCTAGAATACAACCCGAAACAGTATGTTAGATGGCTAAGCTAATAATAACATCAACGTGTACGAATTTTACACAAACAGGGGAAACCTTGCCTAGGATACCTGGAGAGGTACAGAGGGCAACAATAAGGGGGAAGGGATTAGGAAGAACATCTGGCAGACTGGAGAGAGGGAGTGCGGGGGAAATCAACTCAGAAGGAGATCTCTGACCTCCACAAGAAGTCCATTTAACACGGGGATTCATTTGGCGGAAACATAGAACCATGGGGAAACCAAGAGGGTAAACCATGGAATGGCATAGCCTTGGCTAACTATGTGAATATACCTTTCTTCTTGATTGTTTGATAATGATTCCTCCTCACCTGTAAATTCATATTCAACTAATAAAAAATAAATAAATCTCAGATAGTGTTAAAAAAATTTGACTGCAGATGTACTAAAAGTAATTTTCTCTTTTGAAAACCATAGTTCAAGCTTACTAAACATGTATATATGAATATACATATACAATTTAAAGACAGTAAAGTATAAACATCCAGATTACTACTTGCAGAACTAACTTTTCAGTTCCCCTATTTTTTTAAGAACTAGTAGTTCATATTAGTTCCACTTAATATTAAAAGTAAACAACTCTCTTGGTTTGGATTCTTAATTATACATCAAATATCTGTAGCTCATCCAATTATATAATTGTAGGTTATACTATTAAAAAATAATAATCATATTTTTATTTTAATATAATTTTACCATCTAGGTGACTTGAATTAACTTTCTAATTCAAACTTCTCAATGTAAAGCTCTCTATAAATATAAATCATTATTTTAAGGAAAAACGCTCATATTTTCAAAGATTTTGTCAGAATGACCTTGGATTGCAGACATTATTTAAAGGGAAAGGTTGACATAGGTATAAACATTCAGCGTGATGAGTTTTTACACATCTATCATACTCACTGGTGAACACCAAGCACTTCCCAATCATTTCCAGTATCCTGCGGTCCCATTAAGCTTTCCATTGTTCCTGGACAGACTTCTATTAATTTGCATAGAAGTGACCAACCCACCTGAAAGCAATAAAACAAATATTCACATTTTTTAAAAGATGCTAACATAGGTGGGTTGGAGCAGTGGCTCGGCAGTTATAGCACTTGCCTGGCACGTGTGAGGTTGTAGGTTTGAACCCCAGCACCACATACACAACAAAGGGTCAGAGTAATGAATGCCACATGAAAAACAAAATAAAATTGATTCTCTTTCTCTCTCTCTTTTTTAAAAAAAAATATCCAAACATGAATCTCTATTCTCAGTGTGATAGGTGATCATATCATTTTTAAATCATTATTTTAACACCTTGAAACACTGAAAAATAAATACAAGCCACATATTTAGGATATATATTATTCCAAAAGTCGCACCAGAAGGGCATACAAAAATCAGTATAATAGGGGCTGAAGCGATGGCTCAGGGGTTACGGTGCTTGCCTGGCATACACAAGGATGTGGGTTCAAACCCCAGCACCACATACACAGTGAAGTGTTGGAGCAATGAAACGCACATGAAAAACTAAATAAAATTGATTCCCCCCCCCACTGTCTCTCTCTCTCTCTCTCTCTTAAAAAAAAAAAGCATTATAACAAAATAAACTAAAATAACAAGCAAAGAAGAACTTACAGGGGCATAACAAAATTAAGTAAAAGAATGGCTATGCTCACATCTTGCTATGCTTTTAATACTTATCTCCCTGACAGAATCTTTTTCAAATATTTAGAATTTTAAGGAAAATGATGTGACTTGAGTAGAGATTGGAGATTCTAGTAGCAAAATGTAAGTTATCAGAATGACTGCTACTCAAGTAATGGGGCAGACAACAGAGGCAAGAGAAATGGCATAAACTATAACTTGATCTACATCTGGTACAGGAGAAAGAAAGGGCACTGTAATTCAGAGAGGAAGCAAAATTCCTCAATGTCCCATTTACATTTCTCTATAGTGTCGAACAGGAACTGATGTGGTCTAGATGTCACAAATGCCTATGGCTCTTTTACCTTTCCAAACGATTTTGGAAATCATCAATATTGGAAATCATCAATACATTGTAAATAGAGTTATACTCAGTCCATTTACCATGACAGTTTGAATTAGTTGCGCTTTAGCTCTGAAAAAAAAATGAGATCTTGATTCCAAAGAAGAGATAAATTTAACCCACACTTCCTACTGTATATTACTCTGTAAATTAAAGTATCTTCAATTCTTTCTATTATATAGAGAACTGTACTTGATATGGTCAGTAAAGAAACAAAGAAAACAGAAAATGTACATAAATGTAGCATCTAAGATTAAAGAAAAAGTTCCTAAATTTGATGTGTGACAGACACCAATACAATGAGTCCTGAAAGTACCTCGCTAAGAGCTAGGACAGCTCAAAGAAAGACACAAGACAGAGGACGCAGCACTTGAGCCAGGTTTCAAAAGAACCTTCCAAAACTGAGGAGCCATGATATGGGGTGCTAAGTGGTAAGAAGCCTGCTACAGGGGAGGACAGTGTCACTAGATAAAACTGGATGTACAATTGGAGTTGAATGATCCAAAGAGCTGAATGACAAGGTGAGAAATTCATACGCATTCAATCAGAAACAGCAGCACAAGTTTCTTGTTTATAGGAGTAAACACAAAAATTAAAATTTGCTATATCTCTTTACAAGAGATATTACAAGAAGATCTATTCACAATAATAGTTTTCAGATCAAACATGAATTGCTTTACTTTACCACTATTTCCTTTTATATAATTTCAAATTACTTTAGGAGGCAGCAATTTACAACAGCTATTTTACCTATATTTAAGGAGGACATCCTCCTCCACCTAAGCTGAACAGACACTGACAATCCAGCTGTCATAGAAACTGGCTATTTTGAGTTTTCACAAAATACATTGAGAATTTTCTCCTCAAAAAAAAAAAAACACTTTTTTTCCTAATAACACTTTGAAGAGCTTCCAGTGGGGGAAAAATCACGTAGAGATGCTAAACTCATGTCTGTACCTGTATGGCTGACTCAAGGAGAAAACCTGTTTTGTTTGAGTTGGTAAAGCTGCAGCATGGACTGCTTTGCGGGAAGTCAGGCAACTGAGCTTGCAATCACTAAGTGAAGCTTGTAGTATTAAATAGAACCTCCAGCAGCAAAACAGAGGTAGCAATTGATCCATTAACCTATTCAATCAAGAGCCTTTCTTTCTAAGAAGATTTCCATCCCGCACAGTTTACAATACATCTACAAATTGGTAGCTCTATTTTATTATAATCATTCTATAAACTCAAGCATCTAATTATGCATGATGAGAAAGAGTTGAGGGGTTCAAGAAAATTTTAGCCACTTTCATTTGCTTTGCTCTCCTTCAAAGGCTGAAACTGTGGATAAAGAGAAGTAAAACTGAGAAGAAGAGAAAATGACAGGCAGATAGAAAATAGTACTCAGCAGCAAGTCTAACCACCAATTCTCTAAAGACTGTCATTTACTAAGAAACTTTAATAAAATATAATGAGACCTTGAGAATAAAAATTCAAAGACTGGACTATCAGGGTAAATGACGTCTAGAAACATATCTTAATATTTGTTTATGAAGAGCAATTTACTTAACTCCTTATATTCACCAGGAGTTTTTAATTTGGATAGTTTTTATCCAGCTATTCTGAAATACAAAGCAGGAGCCAGGCGAGGTGGTGCATACCTGTAATCCCAGTGGCTCTGGAGGCTAATAGGAGGATCTCAAGTTCAAAGCCAATCTCAGCAACTAAGCAAGGCCCTAAGCAACTTAGTGAGAGCCTGTCTCAAAATAAAAAAAAATAAAAAGGGCAGAGGATGAGGTCCAGTGGCTAAACAGCCCTGGGTTCAATCTCCGCCACTAAAAAAAAAAGAAAAGAAAAGAAAGAAATATAAAACTTACACACTAATAACACAAATATTATGAAGAAATTTAGAGGAAGCAAACTACTTTCATGTAGAATAACAAAATATCAGTAGAGACCACCATCTATATCACTTTGAGAAGACCAATGATAATTAAAATTGATGCCATTGTACCTAGCAACACCACAGTACTTGTACTAAACCATTGGACTTTTACTTGTTTATACAAAAAGCTTGTGAATTTGGTGGCTAGTGGACTATTGCTGGAAAGAGATTCTGAAGGAGTGAAAAGACTTGAATCCTGGCTCTGTCACAAGCCCTCTGATCTTCAAGGGGCTACTTGCCTGCACTGAGCCACCAAGAATATAAAATATCCAGTAAGATTTATGAGGGAGCCAGGAGATTCCAATGAGAATCAAATGATGTCATATATACACATGTATAATGCTGCAATTCATAATTCTGTTCATTAAATTACCACATCAAACAACCGTTGCTTATTTTGCAGTAAACTTGGCCTCCATTCCTTTCCAGATGAGGATTTTGAGTAACATTCATATCTACTCCAGTCAAGTGTGCCTTGACTCGGGCATTTTCTAAAATTAGAAATTAGAGAAGACTGGGGATGTTGCTGCTGATAGAAAACATGCTTAGCATATGGAAGGCCCTGGAGTTAATCACCAGCAAACACTCCCCCCACCACCACCACCAAAAGAAAAAAAGAAGAAAGAATTAGGTAGTGAGTATGTTCCAGTTTCCCTTAGGTTCTCAAGTTTGGGACTGTCTCCTCTGGACACCACAGAGCAAAGCCTACTCAGGGGTTTGTGCGGTACCAAGCAAGGATGAGTCTACCAAGCACAGAGCTTTAGAATGGAAGCAGCTAGAATCAAAATTTTTCCGAACACAAGTAGCAGAGGAAAGTAAGAAGGATGAAGTGGGTGGAGACCAGAAAGCACAATAGGCCATTGCCTAAGAAATGACTCACATTCCAAGGGCAAATTTCAGGCTTTGTGTGCAAAAAAGAACAGTACCTTATCATGCCTCCAACTTTTCTGTTTTTTTTTTTAATAGCAGCCTAAAAGTCAATAGATGGGAAATATCTTACAGTAGAAGAAAAATAAAAATATTTAATCCAGATATAAATGTCCTTATGTAAAAGAAGCTAAATAGATTAATTCGTCCAGACTAGATATAACCAGATAGAAATAGCATAAAAATATAGACAAACACTAATGTAGAGAATGAGATAATTAGTAAAATACTCCCAATCGAGTATTTTAAAACATTGTTTTTGTAATTGCACATCCATAAAGTTCAAAGTCTACTTCTCTTGCTCTGCATGACTTAGTATGCAGATAACAAAACTGATTTCAGTTCCCCAAATCTCAAAATGCTCCAAAAGAAGCTATCACCTTAGGCAATAATTTTCTATTAACTATAAACCATTCTTAATTATCATGTTAGGACTGCTTTTTTAATATATTCACAGTATTTAGCATTTTTTCTGAATGTCCTATAGTGCAGATTCTAAAAGTCATGCTTTCACATTCATTTTATATAACAACAGTTGCAAAGCATAAACACACAGGGGAACCCTAAAACATCACTTTCTTTAGATACCACAATTGAAGACTAGAAACCCTTCTTCAAGTTAAAGAACAAAACAAACTGAAATCTATGAGTTTGCCAATTACTTAATTGAACCGTATTACTGTTAATTATTCCCCTTTCCCAAAAGATTCACAATGGTGCCGTATCTAGGACGTGTTGCACATTAGGAAGATTCTTAGAATAGTTTGATCCAAACACTAAAGAACTCATCTTGCCAATAAAAGAACTAATCTTCAACCTATTTTTATTCTGCTCCCACCACCATCCATCCACTTTCAAGTGGTCGGTTTTACAAAGTTACCTCTGAAAGACAGGGAACCTGTAGTGGGCCTTTTTACTCTGTTAGCATTGGCTAATGATTTGACAATGTTCCATCTTAAAATCACTGTCAGCAGTTTATCAAGCCAAATCTCAGAAATATCCAAGAATTCCGGATACATAACATTGACAGAAAAACCTGTCTTCCCAAACGGATGCTGGAAGAGCGAAGTGAAAACAACTCCTGTTACCTGCTGCACGCTGGCGACTCTCATATAGGAGTCCAGGACGATCAACAGAGGCACGTGGAAATTTTTGTCTTCAAACAGTTTGGAGGCTGGAAAAGAAGCGGGTGGGGAGAACGATGTAAAGTCAAGATCCTCACCATCCCTTTAAATTTTAAAAGGGGGACAAAAAGCAAAACAAATGAGCTCAAGATCTTCCTGTTTTGAAAAAACTTCAGCTCTTGTATGCTCTAGGGAGCGGGAAGCTTGGGGATTCTGAGAGTTCAGGTTTGAGCGGCTCCAAAGGGCAGGGGAGAAAGTTCGCAAAAGTGGGGAGAGGGGGAGAGGGAAGGTGCAGTTTCCTTGCAAAAGATTACCGTGGTCCGAGTAGGTGAACACCAGCATGTCTTCCAGGATTTGGACCAGCGTTTCTATCTGCTTGCCTTCTTGGACATTGTTGAGCCTGACTATCAACTTCTTCAGAGTTTCCTCGTCCTCCTCCTCGCTGCTCTGACAGCTGCCGCTAGCCATGGTGGCCCCTGCTGCAAACCCGCCGCCCCTCCCAGCACGAAAGCCCACTGCTCCGGGGCGAGCGCAACTCGCTGCCCGCAGCCAGCGCTACCCGCCCGGCCCACCGGCACCGACCCGCCTGTTTATAAGGAAGGCGGCGGCTCCCCGCCCTGCGCTGCCCTCCCTCTCCCGAGCCCTCCTCCCGGGCTTCCTCCTCCCCCACCCCGGCCCAAAACGCGCTGAGTGGCCTGCTGGAGGCTGGGCCGCGGCGACGCGCCGTGCAGAACCGTGGCGGGGACCTAGGCGCGGAGAGTGCAGGCGGGGCGGACGGTGACCGTGACGGTGCTCGTGGCCCCCGCGCCGCCGGGACCCGACCCAGGCGCGCGGCCTCCTCGTATCGGACAGCGCTCGCTGCAGCGGCACGACCTGGAGTCGCGCAGGAAGAAACTGCCTAAGCGGACTCCGCCAAGTCCCCAGGCCCGGAGCCCTGCGGCGGCGGGAAGCAGATGCGCTGCCCGCCCCTGCGCCCACTGGTCGCGACCCGCCAGCCCGGCTTCGGCAGCCCCTGCGAAGGTCTACGAAGTAGGAAGAGAAAAAATGAAAGCCGCCTATCTCTAGATCTAAGAATAGAAATCAGGGCGTTGGGAAAAGAGGACACCGCCCAGTTGGCCCCTTTTAGGAAAACAATCTCTCCCCCTATAGGGAGATGAGTAATTTCCCCCCAAGGATGGAGAGTTGAACAGTCGAAATTTGCCCAGCTACATTCTCTGTGATTCTGGCTTTTGCAGGGGAAGAAAAGAAATCGGTTTTTCTCTTATGTGAAGCCCTGTTTGCCAAAAGGCCACTAAATTGATTTTTGAAAATTTGAGTTTGTTCTGGGCAGGCTACTGAAAGTGCACACTAAAAAGTAATCAGTTCTCAGTGCCATTAGAACCAAGAGAAAGACAGGGTGGAAGAACCAACACTGACCTAGTAATCAGAATTACTTATGAGTCAAGATGTCTAGATCTCTAAAGTTAAAAACGGGGCCTGGAGTGTAGCTCAGAGGCAGATAGATGGCTTGTCTAAATATGCCAGAGGACCTGGCTTCATCCCCAGGGTGCGTGCACACACACACACACACACACACACAGGCTCCAAGTGCTGTGTTTTTCAGGAAGAGAAACCTCAGGAAGAACACTGCAGACAAGGCTTAGGCAAAGATACCTATTCCCTTCAGATGATCTATCCTCAAGGTCATTTACAAAGGAGAGGACTAGACTAGAAGTTAGGACTTCAAAACTTTAGATCCCCTCCCCCACATTTGTTAACCTCCTGCTGATGACAATTCTAAAATCAATAAGTCTTTCCCTAAGGAGGAAACAGATCTGCATTTCTTAAGTGAAGAGCTTTACTAACAGGTGTTGAGAGCAAGCAATGAGTTCATAGTCTATTAAATTATTTTCTCTGTACATAATTGCCCACAATGAAAAGAAAAACTCAACATTTTTCCCTTTATCAGACCTATAGTATATCATTTTCTAAGTGGTTTCTGAACTTATTTCAACTTCTGACTACTAGATCTGTATTTCAAACATTTCTGGAAATGCTCCCTTTTATACCTCTCTTCCTATTCTTCTCCATCAGTTTCTCCCTTCCCAGACTACTGGGTTACTACTTTGAAAGAAATTGAAACCTAACTCCCTTCCAAAAATAAATAAATAAATAAATCTAAGTAGAAAGGTGCCCCCTACTTTCTTCAATCCATTCATCCATCTATTGCCTATTTATTGTCCACTCTACATTGTTCAGACTCTAGGTTGGCAATGTGGGAATATGATTTCTCTGCTGGGAACAACCTCCCACAAACTCCTACAGTGGTAGGTCAAAGTAATCCTCTGAGCTTTCAAAACCCTTAAATTAATTGATTAAAATCCCAAGGCTTATCAACTCTTCAGGTAGTTAAGAATGAAAATGAAGGCTGCAGAGATATAAATTAAAGATTGAACCAGTGTTCAGTGTGCAGTAACACAGTGCTGAAACATTTAGTTAATTTCCTGGAAAGAAAATAATAAAACTGATATTACTAATTACCACAAACACCAAATCAAATTCCAGATGAATTAAAAAGTTAAATGAAAATAATTTAAGGAGAAAATGTAGATTAATAATTATTTAATCTTCATATAAAGAAACATAAGAATAAAGAAAGAAACCTCAGTGGCTTCTTAAGTTTTCTAAAAAGAAAAAAAGCAAGTGATAAACTGGGGGCAGGGCGGGAGGGCAGCCTGAGCACCCATGACACAAAAACAATTAACCTTGTTTTAAAAATTCTTGTAAATCAGTCCATAGATGTGCTAGAAGAAAAATGAATTAAGGTTTTGAACTGGAAATTTACTGCAAGTGAACAGTAAGTACAAGAAAAATATGTTCATCTTTATGCAACAATTGTGCTCATGAGCATCAGTGAGATAGTTATAGATTGTAATTATGTGTGGGTGCAAGAACAACAAAAAGAAGGAAAAACTGCGGAGTAACTCCAACAAAATATTTAAAAACCTTTATTGAGAAATCACTATATTAAAAGGCTTTGAAGAGGCATAAAAAAGTATGCTATATGAATTAATAGGCAGATTAAGCATAAAATGTTGCCAATTCTCTACTAAGTAAAAAGCATGCAATTCTAATGAAATTCTAAGCAATGTTTATATATATTTTTCTTCAAGCAAGACCAAAGGCCTAGAATAGCTTGACACTTTTGAAGCAACACACGATAGAATTGCTCAATTAGACATGAATTCAGGGCCTAGACTAAACTTTATCTATCAATTCCCAGAGGAATAAAAAGTACCCTGTGGAGAGAGGGCATTCAACCCTGGAAGCATGTAGTTTACCCTGCTGACAATGTCTTCCTAAGAATAATTGAAAAAAAAAAAAAATGGCCTTCCTTCCAGGCAGACACAGTCCTAAACCAGGGTACACCAAGCTGGCTTTGGATTTCAGACTCCACCCATTCCTTCATCCTGGTGTCCTTATATAGGACACAACTTGCACAATATATGAACCATTGCCTTATGAAACTACAGAAATTAATCAGTATGTTATTGACACAGCTACAGAAAATCACTAAAGAATATAGAAAGCCCGGAAACACACCCTTCAACGCGCAGACATGTGGCATTGTGTATCAGTTAGAAGAATTTGATAAATGAATCTGAGACCATTGATTGTAGAAGTATCAAATCATATTCTACCTTATACCACATTCAAAAATAAATTCCACATAGATTCCCTTCCCTCAAGATAGGGAAACACAAAACAAAAATCACAGTTCATAAAGAAAAGACTCTTAAATTCAGAAATATTAAAAGTTAGAACAAAAGATTCCATTAACAAGATTAAAGGATGACCACAAACTAGAAGAACATTTTTCAATGCTTAAAAGAAAAAAATATTAATAGGAGAATATTTCAAAAGAAGTATCACAAATCATGAAGGAAAAAATATGTTTCCATATGAGCAAAAGATATAAAGGATAATTTACAAAAGAGGAAATACCAGTATTCCTAATAAACCTATCAAAAGATGCTTGACTCCTCCTGTAATCAAGAAAATATAAAATAAAGCCAAAATGAGATACCATTCCACACCCTCAAATTAACCTGAAAGTTAAAATTAGATGATATCAATTTTTGACTGGGATGTAAAGCACTGATGTGAGTATGAATTAGAAAAATCACTTTGGGGAGTAATACAGCAATATATAGTAAAGTTAGAGATATATCTAAACCATGACTGGTACATTGACTCTAAGGATATTCTTAGAGAAAAATCTCATAATGTACATAGGAGATCCGTAAAAGAATGCTCAGTGCAGCATTTTTTCTCACACTGAAAATCCAAACCATTTAAATGTCTACTGACAATTAAATTTCATATATTCATAAAATGGGCTGTGAAAATTATTGAACTGGAGCTATGCGTGCCAACACAGCTAAACCACAAAAACAAAAATGTATGAACTGGACTAACTGTAAAAAAGATACAATGAGAAATGTATAACATAATATCAATACTCTAATACTGTAAAATATACAAGGTTACATACTTTAGGAGTAATATATGTATACAGGAAAACACAAAAATTATTCATAGAAACCATATCTGCCAAATTCTAGCTAGTAGTTAGTTCTGGTGCAAGGAAAGTAGAAAAGCATCCAAGAAGAATATATTGGAGCTCCATTTGTGTCTGTGACATTTTTCCTAAAGTTTGTGGTTGGTTACTAATTATATTATTATCCATTATATTATTATCTATCTTATTTCATTAAAAAAATCAAATGGATGTTCAATTTTACTTTTGCTTTTTTTTTTTTTTTAAAGAGAGAGGGACAGTGAGACAGAGAAACAGAGAAAAAACTTTATTTAGTTTTTCACATGGCCTTAGTTGCTCCAACACTTAGTTGTGTAAGTGGTGCTGAGGTTTGAACCTAGGTCCTCATGCTTGCCAGGCAAGCACCGAAACCGCTGAGCCACCACTCCAGCAGCTTTACTACTGCTTAAATAAAAGAATAACAACTTTTGGAAAGAGCTTACCAAATTAGTGAAGAAATTTTTGCAATTTGTGTGGAAATTGGTTATGACATAATAATAAATTATTCATAATTTATGAGAAAAAACATATTGTAAGATTCCAGAATTTTGATCCAAAACAACAAAAAAAGTATACACATAAAAAAACTACTAAAATTATATGAGACACCCACAAATAAGAATGGTTCTTGTTCAGGGATAGAATTAGAAATAACTTTTATGGTGTTTATACCTTCCTGTATTATTGTTTTCCATAGCAAATAAATATAAATTACATGATAGTTAAAAAATAAGGTAGGGCTCAGCATGTAGCTCCATGGTAGAAGAGCACTTGTCTAACATGTGCAAGGCCCTGGGCTGGATCCCCAGCACTAGAAAATGATAAAAATAATAATGTAAATAAAACTACATAATCTTTTACTTTATAGTAGAAAGTGTATTTTGAAAATATGACATTAGCAATATTCACTAAAACGCAAGAAAAAAACATGTTATTATAGCACAAGAAAAACAGAAAAAATTCAAACTGAATTCCCTTTGACCCATTGGACTTAGGCTGTAGTTCCAAAGTCTACATATCCTACTGACAATGATCCTGGTAACAGAGCCTGATTCTCAGAAATCTTCACTGATGACTGAAAATTCCATGAAGACCTCTTGGGTTTCATGCTATACTCACTGTCCAAGCAGTCCATGGCACAGAGTAGCCACTCCAAAAACAGTTAACTAATGAATGAATGGATGGATGGATGGATGGATGGATGGAAATGGAAGAATAGAGGAATAAAATGATCTCTCTCAACGTCATCACTAAGTGGCAGAACTGGACAGGTTCTCAGACTCCCGGTCTTTTTCCATCATTTTGTCTTCCTTAGGTTAGTTTCATTAAACCAGAGGGAAGCTATCTAGTCACGGATCTTGCACTTACCTATTATGAACTGTACCTCATATACGCTGAAAGCAACTTCTTTCTGGTTTCTGAACTAGAGATAAAATGATAACTATGCTTGAGGTATCATATTCTCCCAATATCAGTTGAAATAATCTCTCATAAAAGTCAAATATGTGTTCCTCTGAGATTAGTACAGCAGAGTATCTGCAGGCTTCATGCTTGGTTTCCTTGGGAAAGAACTTTCCCAAAATTATGTGTCCATATTATGTTCTAGTCTAAAAAAAAAAAAATCAAAGAGATAGGGACAGTGAGAGAGAGAGAGAGATAAATCAATTTTATTTAATTTCTCTTGTGACTTTTGTTGCTCCTATACTTTGCTGCATACACAATGCTAGGATTTAAACCTGGATCCTCACTCAAGACAGGGAAACACCATAACCACTGAGCCACCTCTCCAGACCCCTAATTTAAAATTTTTAAAGTTCACATGAATTGGATTATCAAATATAGACTGGTGCTGAAATAAATCCCTATTTCACCCAAAAGTGGCCATTACTTTAAAGTTGCCAGGCATATTATAAGTAATCAAGAGATATTTCTTGAATTAAACAAAATAAAATTATCATGGTATTTAATCATTGGTGGTAAAACATTAAGGATAATATTAATAAAATGATGAAATTTTTATTACATTCCTTCACAGGAAACAATAACATGAAGTTTCTTTTTATGAGAAACATTGCTTTAACAAGTCAACATTAAATGGTATCGTTTTTTCTTTTCAGAGTAACAGGCATGAGTTTATTAGAAGAATGAGAAAGGGGGAAAAGAAGAAAATCTCAAGGGAGAGAGTGTTTTCTCTCAGAGAGGAGAGGGACAGTGTGCCACTCCTGCCCTCTAGTTTTATTGAAAGTCCCAGGAAAGTTCAGAGAGTCGCGCCCAAGTCCACCTTTGACTTTTGACTGACAGCATAGGAACTGCGCGGACCACCTCCAAGAGATGATGGTGTGGTACTCAGCGCTTTTTAAAGAAATGAGTCCCCTGGTTTTGTCTCAATTTCCTATGCTCTGAATGTTTTTGTTATTGAGTTCCACTATTTTTGCCTCTATTTCCTTCCCCCTTAATCATTTTATTATCCTAAATGATATCTTTAGAACATAGTTTCATATCCCTATCAATTGTAGTTATAAAATAAAGGCAGATATATGCTTACTTTCTGAATGAACATGTACATATTGCCACTAGTACTAAGTTTCTGGAAAGTTCAGATGTATTTTCTACTATTGTAAGTGGATAGTTTTATTGGAAGCATACTTCTTTCCAGAGAATGTAAAGTTTATTAAAGTTTTGATTGTTTAACTAGTTTAGAGAACTATTTAGATTAATAAGACAAATTTGGACTATAAAAACAAGCTCTTCCAGGGTGTTTAGTTACTAGGTCAACAACTATGTGTATCTACTCTGTGGCCTCTGCTCTGTGTATGGGGCTCCCAAAGACCCAATCTCTCCTTTAAATTACTCACCCTCTAGTGAAACAGATATTCAAACAGTTATAAAAGAGTGTAACACAGTGATTGCTGTGATGAAAGAATGGGAAAGTTCCTAAAAATGCATAGGAAATCTTAAAAATTGATGGAATTACTGTGCGTAAAAGGAAAGAAGAGAGGGGACTCAGGAATGCAAGCGGTGAAAGACAGAGAGAAGGTTAGGAGGTCTAACAAGGGGTGAGAGGAGAAAAAGGAGGGAACGAAGGCAAGTACTGGAAGAAGTGTGTACTGGTTGGTAATGTTAAGAGCAGAAAGGACCAAAAAGTGCTCTTGGGATTGGATAACAAAGATGACCTCACCAAGAACAGTTCTGCACAGTGGTGAGCTCCAAAATCCAACTGTAGCCTACTCACTGAGCTATGAATGGGAATAGACAGTGTTTTAGAGGGGGATTCAGAGGTGTTGTCTTATTGAAGAGGTGTTATTTCTCACATTTTTTAGTAACTTTAAGAAGAGTCTTTCTGAATCTTAATTCTCCAAATGTATTGTTACCTTCCCCCCCCAAATTAGTGTTCTTTCCCCAAGTGCAAGCAATGATCCTGCTAAAAATCAACTTAAGTTGCTACCAAGAGTTGAAAAAAATGTATTTGCCTTACTGTACAACAGAACAGGAGCCTGAAACCCACAGCATAGTCCCCTTCACCACGTAGGCATGTTGTTACTGGAGCTAGAAGATTGGAACTACAAAGGGCAGCTCCCAATCTCCGTAGGAACTTGAGAAATTTGAAGAATAAAATCAACAAAAGCAAATAAGACTAAAAATAATACATTGAAGTCACTTTGAAGAGAGACAACTGTACCAAGATGGACAACACTATATTTCATGATTAAACACATTAATATCTGAATAACGAATGTACTTAACCATGAAACAGCAAAATAGTAAGAGGCCAACTTGAGTACTGCTCATCTAGGAAAGGTCAAAAAGATGAATTTTTATAGAAAAGCGCATGAGAGCATGACTTGACCACTGAATTTTGAACCCTCTGGCAAAGCTACCCTATTACCAAGATCAAATAGCAAATGGCCCTTGCAATTATTTATTGAGAATCTGTTAAGGTACTAGAGATACAAAAATTAACACATTTTACAATTTAGGAATGCTATGGGGCTAATTAGTAAGTGTTGCAATGGGATAAATACAGGTTACCATGAAAATGCATAAAAGGGGGCTTTTTAAATAGGAAAATAAAATGACCTGTTCCTGACACAGGTCTGAAGATGAGAGATAGACAAGAGAATATTTAGTATGGCTGAAACCAAAAATGCAAACCAGAGAGTTGTTTCAAGTTGCTTCTCCAGAAAGCAAATTTGAGATAGAGATTAATGTGCAGGAAATTTATTATGTGCCTACATTTATGGGTGTTTTGTGTGTGTGTGTGTGTGTGTGTGTGTGTGTGTGTGTGTGTGCTCTTTATTAGATAGTGTAGAAGGAAGAAAAGAAAACAAGGTTGAGCAGAGAGAAAAGCAGGGCTGTGAGGCAGTCTCATTGGAGGCCTCCATCAACCCCTGCCAGGAAGCTGAGATGGCGTTTTGGAGATGTTCTAAGTTGACAGGACCTCAGACCAGGTCTTCATAGCACCGCATAGATGGCATTGAGTACAGGCAATTCCAAAAAGGTGTTACTGCTAAAGGATGACTGCCAATAGCAGTGTCACTAGCAGGCATAATAAAGCTCTGATCTGGAATGCAGATCTGGTAGCTGAAGTGCAGAAAAATGGTGGGAGATAAAGCCAGGAGGGTGAGCTGTGGCCCCTTGGGGAAGGGTGTGGTAAGGCGGAAGTTAGGTGCTTTCGGCTTTCCAGAAGAGCAGATCCGCTACTGCAGAGTTCTGCTAAGATAGTGATGTGAAAAGATTTAATCTCTGTCCCTGCCACAGGGATTATTTTGAAAGGTGTTAGAAGAGATTGAAAGAACAAAATTAGATGAAAAGAAGGTGTGCTCCAAAGTTATTAAAGGACTCAAGCATCTGAAAGGGGCCACAGCGATGGGGTTGGAAAACAGTTGAAGAATTTGAGAATTTTACCCACAGAAAGTATTGAACTTGAATACTGACTTGATGAGAGTGGCACCTATTATTCACCAAGCCAAGGACCACCAGAGATGAAGAAAGGCTGGGGACAGGAAGGGAGACAGGAACCAGTGCAGTTTTATAACTGGATGCTATGTGTCTGTGGCACATCCAAGTGAGAGCTAAGAAAGGAGGGGTATTGGAGTTGATAACTAGGAAAAATACAGTTTTGAATTTGTGATGAATACAAGAACATGATAGGTAGCTTTGTGATTTCTAATCTTTTAAATTGACTATTTTTCTGATTTCATGCTGCAGCAAATATCTACAAGTTGACTTGCATGTATTTTTCTTAATATATATTAGTTATTATTATTACGCAGCAAGCTCTCCATATCCATGTGTTCCACATCCATTGATTGCATCAATCAGGAATCAAAATGTTCAGAAAAAAACGCATTAATGGTGAACATGTACAGACCTAGTTTTCTTGTCATTATTCCCTAAACAATATGGTATCACAATTATGTTTATTGCATTTACATTGTATTAGGTATTATAAGTAATCTAAAGGTAATCTAAAATATACAGAAGGATGTGCGTGGGTAACATGCAAATACTACGTCATTGTGTGTAAGAATCTTAGGCATCCACAGACCTTGGTATCCTCAGGGGATCTTATAACCAATTCCCCACATGTACAATGGTCTATTGTATTTGTTATTATTACAGGAAAGAAATGAACCATACCAGAGGATATGTGTATTCCCGTCTAAGTGGCAGTTGTATTTCTTATTGTAAATCAGTATGTTATCAGTTACGGGCATACTCAAAATCAGAGCCAAATTAGGGTAAAAGGAATTGAAAGTACCACAACAATCAATACACAGGCAAAAGTTTAATTCCAAAAGAAAAGCATTAGAAAGAGTAAATGTTGGTAAAATAAAATAGCATAAACTCCTGATGTATTGAGAGTTAAGAATCATCTTCTCTACATACCAACTCTTGTCTTCATTTTTCACATAGTAAATATTTATTGACTGCCCACTATTTAGAAAGAAGACAGAGATAATCAAGTGGGATCCGCCTCTCTTCTTGTAGATCCTGAAGAGTAATGTCAACATGCAAAGTTTAAAGAGGCAACAGAATGAAGGACAATAGAAGGTATACTCAGCTATGCCAGTCTCCTGCTGACAAGTTTCTTCTGTGACTCAATCCAATTGTTGAAAAATTGACGGAGGTTACCAAAAAAAAAAAAAAAAAAGAAAAAATTTACTGTTTTCCATTAGAAATAATGTTATGATGTTAAAGAAAATTTTTAAGTTGAAACGATGTTGCTTAAAAGAAAGAAGTAAAAATATCTTATAGTTGGATAATATATCACAGATTTATTGCCTTTATTTTTGTGAGATGAAGAATAAAAACAAAAGAATGACAAAGGATATATGTATCCCATAGGTTAGTACAGGTGTTGCAAGTGGAAGATGAATTTCAATGATAAAAAGTTTTAAAATAATGGATATAAACATCTGCAGTGGGATTTTATCCTCAAAACATTATAATGCCTTTAAAAATACTGTAAGGGGGCTGGAGAGATGTTTTAGCAATTGCAGCACTTGCCTGGCTTGCGCAAGGACACAGGTTCGAACCCCAGCACCACGTACACCAACAAAGTATGAGAGCAATGAAAGTTACATGAAAAACTAAATAAATTCATTTTCTCTTTCTCTCTCTCTCACTGTCCCCCTGTCTTTAAAAAAATATATGTACATGTGTGTGTGTGTGTGTGTGTGTGTGTGTGTACGATAACAAGGTCTCAGGACTTAAGGCTAAAAAAATATGATAAAAGCAAGTCAGAGAGGAGCGTTACGATGTAAAAACACTTCACTATATATTTATAGTTGGAAAGAGTAAGAGTAAGAGAAATAAAAAGAGTAAGAGAAATAAAAAAATGAAAGAGGCAAGAGAAATTCTGCTGGATACAAGTGCTAAAACTTTTTATTGTTATTTATTCTACACACACACACACACACACACAAATTCTGTCTATAAACAATCCCAGTGGGAGGTAAAAATTCCTTAAAAGGCTGAAATCTGGATGCCCAGAATGCTTGCTACAACAGAAAGAAGAAAGAAAAAGAGATACCAAAGCTTCAAATTACAGAACTAACTGTAAAATAATACCGTGCTTCTCTGGTATGACACTTTGTTTTCTGACCGAGAATGTGAAGGAAGCAACCTGGGTAACATTTAAAGCCATCTTCCTCATACTTCAGCAATGATTCTGCAGGAAAGCGAGGAGTTCTTGCCACAGTTTATGTAGCTCTATGGGAGACTCAGCGGGGATGAGAAGTTGGAAATAAAGAGAGACAAAATTTATTGAGGGAATTTGAACCCGACTTTAATGCAAGACGTTTTACACATATGCAGACTTGCCCTGCATAGTGACATTTTGGTCAGTGTCAGACCACATATAAATAGGTAGTCCTATAAGATTATAGTAGAACTTTAAAATTCTTAACATGTTAATCAACTTAGCATGCTGTCAAACTCCTATAATCCCAGTGACTTCGGAGGCAGAGGCAGGAGGATCATAAATTCAAGGCCAACCTAGGCAATTTAGTGAGATCCTGTCTCAAAATAAAAAAAATTAAAAAGGCTGGGGCTATAGCTCAGTGATAGAGAGCCCCGGGGTTCAATCCGCGGTACCACAGATAATAATAACAATGATGATGATAATAATGACAACAACAAAAATAATATAGCACATTGTTCATGTATTTGTAGTGAATAAATAAATCCACTGTGCTGCCAATTGCATAAAACCAGAGCACATACAATTATGAATACTAAGTAATACTTGATAGTGGTAATAAATAACTATAGTACCACTTTATGTGTTACAACATTTTTGTCATTATTCTAGAATGTACTTGTTTTTCTAAGTTAACTGTAAAACAGTATCAGGCAGGTCCTTTCGATGATATTCCCAAAGAAGTCACTTTTATCCTAGGAGACAACAGTTCCAAGTGTGTTATTTTATTTTATTTTTTAAAGATAGAGGGACAGTGAAAGAGACAGAGAAAGAGAAAACCAACTTTATTTAGTTTTTCACATGGCCTTAGTCGCTCTAACACTTAGTTGTGTACGTGGTACTGGGGTTTGAACCCAGGTCCTCATGTGTGCCAGGCAAGTGCCGAAACCGCTGAGCCACCCCTCCAGCCCCCCAAGTGTGTTATTGCCTCTGAAGGCCGTCCAGTGGAACATGTTGTAGAGGTAAAATAATTACCCTGATAATCCTGATACCATGAAGTCCTGGACTAATGTATACATTTATATCTTAGTTTTTTGTTTTATTTTCCTTTTTTTAACATCATATTGTACATAGTAATTGGGTTCATTTTAACAAAATTATACACACAAGAAATTTTATTTCAAGCCCCATCTTCTCCTATTCCTCCCCTCTTACCTTGCCCTTTTTTCCCTCCTTTATCAAGCTTCCTTTTTTCTACATATACTTAAAAGTGAAATTCCCTTTTATATCATTTTTTTTTTTTTTAAGAATGAGGGAACAGTGAGAGAGAGAGAGAGAGAGAGGCGATCTTTATTTAGTTTTTCATGTGACTTTCATTTCTTGGACACTTCCTTGTGTATGAGGTGCTGGGGTTTGAACTCACGTACTCACACATCCCAGGCAAGCACTGTAACTGCTGAGCCACTGCTCCAGCCCCACTTATTCGACTACTAAATTTAATATACTAAACAGCGAATTTTACATCTTAAAATGTAGTCCACATTTTCTTGACTATACCAGGCCAAAGAACCACACACAGTCATTTCTCTGGAGCACTCAGCCCTGCTCTAGTAACATCAGATCCTTTTAGGAATGCCTGGAGTCCCCAGAATCATAGCACTTGTGCTCCCAAAGTATTCTTATGGCTCCCAGAGTCTTTCTCACTCTTGTATGCCTCAAGTTTAACCAAATTCTTAAATTCATGCAGATACTTGACATTGAGTGAATGGGGGATGATCCTTGGAAACAAAGATATTTGTGTACTGGTAAAACTTCTTCCATTTGAACTAGTTCCTACACAGTTAATGTTTAAGCTTTCATTTAATTTTTCAAATGATTTTGACAAACTGAAAAGTTTTTTAAAAATATGACCATATCAGAAATTTCCTTTAGGAGTATTTAATTTCTCCTACCTTTGAGCAAACAACCTGACAACGCTGAACTCCAGGTTGCCTGGGCCTAAGAAATTCTGACTGGGTTGTAAATCTCCTGCAGGTCTACGGGGGCGCGGGGGGGGGGGGGGGCAACTTCATTAGTTTTTGAATGCATGCTCATTTTCACGACCAAAATATTAAATGTTACTGACATAAACCTAAACTGAAAATAGAAGTAAATTTCTCCTTCTTCTTTTCACACACAAGTAGACCTGAGCTGCTGCTTTTGGGGATGTCTGATATTGCAAAAAGGAAGCAAAATAAAGCTAAGTGAATCTTGTGCAGTGAGGAGGGCTTTTCAGGTAGTGACCAGACTAGGAACTGCCCTCCTCTGGTTAAAAACATTTATGACTCGTAAAACCTCTCCTTATGCTACTGCATAGAACTGCTCTGAGAGAAAACAGAGATACAAACCACTAAATTTAAAAATCACAGATGCTTTTCCTGATCAATCAATAGCTATAGCTAATAAGTAGGCAAAATGCAATGGAAGGGAAAAAAACCTTTTTAGAAACCTGATGAAAATGCATACTAGATATGAAACTTGGAGCAATCACTTAAAAGCGCAAGTCCACTAGTATTTCTTTCAAGGTCATCAGTGACCCGGACCTTTGTGACCTTTCTGGATTCATTTCTTGCTGCTCCCCATCTTGAACTCCATGTGTAACTCTTAGTTCTTCTAGCATTCCATGTGTACTGTCTTCTCTTCCAGGACTTTTCCTAGAGGAACATTCTCTTGACTGACTTGCAGAGTTAAACGTCTCCTGTATCACCCCTGATCCACTTAGCTTCCCCTGTCATCATGCTTGGCATACTGCATTTAATCCCCTGTTTACTTTGTACCCTGATTCTAGACTAGCTTTGATTCTTTGTACCCTGATTCTGCTAGCTCTGGCGTATCTGGCACATTTGCCCAGTCCACATTTTATCCTGAATACCTGGCATGTAGAAATTCTTCAATAATTGTTAAATGAACGAGTTAATTGCATGAGCACTAATGAATTTTTACATTTGTTTGACACTAAAAGAAAGTCTTAGTAGCAAGATCAAATCTCAGACGGCACACTCAACTTAGTAAATATTATCACTACCTTCATGTTCTTTAAGTCAATCGAATTCTAATTTCAAACTACTGCTCTGTCAAGAGGACAGGAGATTCAATCTTGGTTCTTTTGGGTCTGATCCTTTTCTGGAATTACATAGAATTATGGAGATTTAGGTTAGATCAAGAAAATAGCTCAAAAGTCTCCGCTATCCTTCTGATCCTGGTCTTTGTCAAAGCCTCTAGAAGTCTGTCAATCACGTCTATGCAAGGATTCCGGAATCTGAGCTGCTTCAGGGAAGTCCCTGCCCAGAGCCCCACCTTCTTACCACACCTGGAAGGAATTGGTTTCCTTTGTTGCAACATTAAACATCCCCATAGTTACAGCAGCTCAGGTCCACTTCTGCATGAAATGAGGAAGGGGAAACTAACATGCTTCTACTTTCAATTTAGGTTTATATCAGTAGCATTTAATATTTTGGTTCTGAAAATGAGCCTACATTCAAAACCCAGCCAGATGAACCCCTTATTAGACTAGGAAGAAGACTTGCAACTCACAGGCCCTGCAACTGGCCTCAGAACTGCCTAGTGGTTTGCTCAGAGCTAGGAAAAATGAAGCTCTTCTAAAGTAAAAGTCTGATGAGCCATATTTTAAAAGTTTTCTCTCAATCATGTCATCAGTTTGTGGAACATTAAAAACAGCTTAAGCATTAACTTTGGGGTCACTAGTTAAAATGCTAGGAGTGGGGGTGGACAGGCAAAGCTCCCCTGGAGGGGTGGCAGAGAGATAGGAGCACTAGCACACTGTTGGTGGAACTACAGACCAGTACAGCCCCTCTGGAAAGCAGTGTGGAGAATCCTCAAAAAATTAGGGATGAACTCACCATATGATCCAGCTCTCCCTCTCCTGGGTATTTTTCCAGGGGATTTAGAATCAGCACATTACAGTAACACAGCAAAATCCATGTTCATAGCAGCTCAATTTACAGTAGCTAAATTATGGAGCCAACCCAGATGCCCCTCACTGATGAATGGATCCAAAAACTGTATATATATACCATGGGGTTCTACTCAGCAGTTAGAAACAGCCTTTGAAGGCAAATGGATGGCAATGGAAGAAATCATGTTGAGTGAAGTTAGCCTAACCCAGAGAGTTAGGGGTCGAATGTCTTCACTCATCTGTGGAGAATGGAGCTAGACCTAGGCCTGTGTGAAAGGTAATCAACCTCATGTATTAGGCCCAGCAAAGGCATACATAGTACCACATAACCTAGGGCATTCATACAGATGTATTGGGAAGGAGTGGGGAGGAAAAGTGTGGGAGAATAGGATGGGTTATAGGGAATAAATCTAATTTAAGAATATATACATATCATATTGTTACTTTGGATGCATTTTTGATTGTACAATAACTAAATTTCTTAATAAAAAAAGGGAAAAAATGCTAGGAGTATTGCCCTATTAATGGCTAAAAATTTCCATTTCCAAGTATCGGAAGGATTCATACAGTTTTCTGCGTGTTCAAGGTAATTGGGTGGATGACCCGTTTTTATTAAGCAGAATGCATATTCACAGTAGGCAACAAAGTTATAACTTAAAATTTAAAGAAAGTCACAAATATTTCGGAGCAAATAGTGTATAAAAAGCACATCTCAACAAATTTCATATTCCTGAGTGGCACAAAGCAAGCTGAAAAAAAATAGTTTACCTACCCAGTAATCTCATAGTCATCTAGAGAGTAAAATTTGTTTATTAGGTGCTATGCTTTTGTGTTCATTTAGCTTAATGATTTATCTAATCCTCTATTATGTTTAAACTTTCTCAGTTTCAGTGAATTCTACCAGGAGTCTACGATACAGACTATAAAATGGTCTATTTTCCTACTCCGTCATGTCCAGTGGTACTGTGCTCCAGGTCCTCATGACCTAATTGACACAACACAGTATTGTCTCCTACCAAACACCACATCGTATGTTCTTCTGTGAGGTGCTTGGCAGTCTATGGGAGGAGCCTGCATGGTCATAGATACTTTGTGTGTATTTCAATCCGTAGTCCTCCAAGACCAGTAGTACATTCACAGTTTTTCTGGGGTTGCTGATGTAACTTGGCAAGTTACATTTGGTTCCAATTATGTCAGTGAGGCAAGAGCCTCTGTCTCAGGAGATGAAACTGAAAGTTTTCTGATACGCCATGGCTACATGATGCAGATATGACACTTTAATTCACAATTTCTAATTACTTCACTGTGACTTTCCAAATGGAAGGTCTGATTAAAGAAAGAGTTTGAAGAAAGTGTGATAATGAATGGCAGAAAGAGAGAGAAAGAAGAAAGAAAGAAAGAAAGAAAGAAAGAAAGAAAGAAAGAAAGAAAAAATATTTGTTCTGCAAAGTCATGAACTTTAGAACTCCCAGGCAAAACACATGGAAATCAGTGGTTTATAGAAAAGTAAGAAGAGTTTGTGAGATTTGACTTATTAGAAATAATGCTATAGGAATAAATAATATTAGAATATTATTTGCTTCTGAATTTTATTAAAAAGGAATATTTTTTCTGTAGCTAAATTAAAATGCAGAGCTTCAGATTAAACCAAACCCAACAAATATCCTACATGAAACCAAAGACATAACAAAAGAAATCACAAAATATTATACTCGTCACAACAATTTTGATCAGTACCACAATTATCTAAAATAGATTTGGATATTGCCATCTACCTGGAAGATTATGTGTCTTGTTTTCTTAAACAAGGCACAGGGATAGAATGAGTGAGATAGAAAGGAGAGAGAATCAATTTTATTTATTTTTCCATCTGGCCATTGTTTCTCCAACACTTAGTTTTATATGTGGTGCTGGAGTTTGAACTCCGGTCCTCATGAATGCCAGGCAGGCACTCCAACCACAGAGCCACCAATCCAGCCCCAGATTATGAGATTTTTGAATGCAGGTGCACAAGTGGATCTAATGATGACAGTAAAAAAAAAAAAAATACTTAAAGGGGCTGGAGTGATGGCTTAGTGGTTAAAATGCTTGCCTAGCATGCATGAGGACGCAGGTTCAAACCCCAGCACCACATACACAATGAAGTGTCTGAGCAACAAAAGCGCCGTGAAAAACTAAATAAAATTGATTCTCTCTTTCTCTCTCACTGTCCCTCTCACTAAAAAATTATAATTAAAAACACCAAATTTTATTCATCATAGTTCTTTGATGACATTAAAAATAACAAAAATATGAAATGGGTAAAAGTATCTGGTGCAATTTATAAAAAAAAATGGGGAAAGTGATAGTGGTGCTGGCTGTTTTAATTTATGAAACCTCTTACAGTCACAAGAAAAACCAAAGCATGTACACCTATGCCATTTAACTAAGACATAAAATTCTTTCACCCTATATGAATATCAATTATATTTTTGAAGACTGAATACAAAATGAACACAGCATGTTTTCACAATTTCTTTTTATTGGCACAAATTCTTTGTGTTATCTTTTTATTGCTATGAAAAATATCTAAGAAAATCAATTTACAGTAGGAAAGACTTGAATAATGGTTTCAGTCCATAGAGGCTCGGCCCTGTTGCTGTGTGCTTATGGCAAGGCAGACATCATGGAGGGCAGCAGGAGGCAGAGCAAAGTAGAGAGAGAAAGATACAGAGAGACAGGGTCTGCAGACATGATAAACCTTTCAAAGACAAACCCCCAGTGATTTACTTCTTCCAGTTAGGTCCCATCTCCTAAATTTTCTACCTCCTCCCAATAATGCCACAAAATTAGGAAGAACCTAAAGGATTAGTCCACTGCTGAGGTTAGAGCCTACATGATCTGATCTCTTCCCCAAAGTCACATCTCTAAACATTGCTGCTTTGGGGAGAAACCCTTCAACACACAGCAGCCTTGGGGGATATTCCAGATCCAACCATAATATATTTCTACTGTAAAGTTTATCCTTAAAAGTACAGATTACCTAAATTTTAGTGGAAATAGTACTCTAGAAACATTTAACTAATCAATAGCACTTTTATAGTTAGAAAACATTCCAGTACACATTATTTTAAAAACTAATTTTGTGAACAATATTAAAGTATGAGCAAGGAATATAATGAATGGGGAAAGTTTAAAAAGAATCTTATTCATTTAAGCAAGTTTGTTGATGCAATACACTGTTATTGTGCACCTTTTAGTCTAAATGTGGTGATAGATGTTGAAGATGCCCCAAAAAAGAAAAAAGCATGAGCTCTACCCTAAAACAACTCTTAAAATTCACCATCAGGAACATACTTCAGTGTCTAAAGAGCATAGTTATTGGTACTTAGCATTCTTTGGAAATTCTGGGTAGGGCATAAAATCAACAGAGATTTTTTTAATACGTGACAATTTGAAGGAGCTTTATTATTTGCAACTAATGTTTTTAATGAGTCTAGAAACCCCAAAAGAATGATTACAAAAATTTTAGAATCAGTGAGTAGAATATAGGCTTTATATTAGAAAAATAGTTTGCAATATATTCATAAATATAAAATGAAAAAAGAATTTAGAAAAACAGCAGCAAAACAAATGTCAAAAACAACTCAAGAATTCCTAGGGAATTCCCTAACAAGAAATGTGTGCAGGATCTATTAAACACACATATGCACATCCCTATGGACAGAGAATACACTTAAAATTGTTAAAATATGCTAAAAGATTTGATATTCCAGATTTCTGGATAAAAATATCAAATATAATAAAACCTATATAAATAATTAATTTCAAATTAACTCAGAAGTTTAACTGAATTTCTAAAAAATGCAATTATTTTATTATTAGTGGAATTAAACATGAGGTTTCTAAAAGTTCATGTACAGAAGCAAGTTTGTGAGAAAAATCTAATAAAATTTTGAGCAAAAGGAAATTATGTAAGATTTGACCTATTTGACATTAAAATATATGAAAAGCAAAAATAACAGAAGAGTCAAAAACTACTGCAAATGTTACTAGATGATGAAACAGACCTGATAGATCTAAGGCAGAGTTCAGTGTATATAAGAAGTTGGTGGTGATTGGGGATACTTAATGAATGAATTGGGAAGAAATGGATTATTAAGTATTTCTAAAGAAACTAATTACTAGAAGGGCATCAAGTTTATTTTTCAAATTAGAATAAACCATACAGTAACTTCAGATATAAAAAATTAAAACATGGAAATGTTTTCTGAATGTAATTTTTTAAAGCATACCATAAAGGATACTATTATGGGCTAGAGACAAGGCTCTGTGGTAGAGTACTTGCCCAACAAGTATGAGACCCTGAGTTCAAAGCACTGAAAAAACAAACAAAAAAATGAAAAAAAAAAAAAAAGGAAGGGGAAAGTATTATTGCACTTAATTGAATTAAAAACTTGAAATTTTGGGCTGGAACAGTGGCTCAGCATTTATAGTGCTTGCCTGGCATGCAGAAGCACACAGGTTCAAACCCAAGCACCACATACACAACGAAGTGTCATAGCAACAAAAGCCACATGAAAAACTAAATAAAAATTGATTGTTTTGCTCTCTCTCTCTCTCTCTCACTGTCCCTCTCTCTTAAAAAAAGAAAAAAAAAGCTTAAAATTTTATATGTAACAATACGTTAAAACTTTACTTTCCAAAGGATACAGAAAGCATATTTGCAAAATGTAAGGTATGTAAAAGGTTAAATACCTGTTCTATCCTTTTCTCCTTCTTACTTTTCTTAAGAAAACAAAATGTATTATGTTTCAGCCAACACCGTGTAGGAATTCAATGGCAAACAATTTAAATTCAGTGCCCACAAAGTCACAGCCCCATTTTCCGGTTCTTTTGCTCACAGCCTGGAAGGCAAGAAGGTCAGTTAAACAATTACTTTAAGGATGCCAGGCAGCACAGAGCAAGGGTCACTGGACTGAGGAGGCTGGATAGGTAGCTCCAGTAAGTGACAATTATGCTGAGAACAGAAGAATGACCAGGACTTAGAAATGGAGATACAACAGCAAGGGTGCAAAAGGTAAGGTCCTCATTCTGAAATGAATTTTTTTTGTAAACAATAAAGGAAAAAAAAATTGGCATCATCAAATAAAATTAGGCCAAATACACTCAAATTCACAAAATATTGACTCAAAAGCATGAAAGATTCCTTATCCTCCCAAGTGATAAAAAATACAAATTGAACCAGCAATGGCAATGCTAATTTTCTTCTATTGAATCTAGAAGGCATAATGATTCATGTTAAAAGACTTGAAAGAACTCATACCCTTTGTTCAAGCAACTTCATTTTTAAAACTTTAATTATCAAATAATAACTAGTAATGGAAATGCAAAGATAAATATAAGGACATTCATGATTAAACATTATGCACACCATCACTGATGAATAGGTGAACTGTGTTGTATATCCATCCACGAAGTAGTGTACTATTCAGCCATAAAGGAAAATCAAGTTCTGATGTATGCTGCTAATGGATGATCCTTGAAAATATGCTTGATGAAAGAAGCTGGTCACAAAAGAGCAAACAGAAAGTGGTTGTTTGGGGTGGGAGAGTGGGTAGGGAGTGAATGAAACGGGTGGATAGGGTGATGTTATCTAAAGGGTAAGGGTTTCTTTCTGAGGTGATGAAAGTGTTCTAAAGTTGACTGTGATGTTGATTCCCTATACATATTAAAAATCGTTGAATTGCTCATTTTAAATGGGTGATTGTATATGTGGATTATACTTCAATAAAGCTATTTTTGAAAATGATATATATGATAATTAGCAAAAAAGTAGTACAACAGAGAAAGAAAAAAAAATACTACCAACCAAAAAAAAAGAAAAAAGAAAAATGGCTAGCCAATATCATGACATCAGTTGTGACATTTTGTAAAACACTGCATATGTGATTTTTAAAATATAAAACTGTATTTCTTATATCTATCTAACTCTATAACATTGACATTGATAATTCATTTTTGGGTACTGGCATTTGTGGTTGATTTTACCTCTTAATGTTTTCACTCATTAAATCTCTTCTATAGCATGGGCATCTGATAATTTTTACAATCAAAAGAATTATCACATTGGGAAAAAATTAAAACAAATGTATAAATTAAGAAAACACCCAAAGTAAATTTTTAGGTGAAAAATATAGGTTCTTCAAGTTAAAAATACTAGAATTCATTAACTTTCTTTTTACTTCCTTTTTAAAAATATGTGTAATATTTTACATAATTAACTTTTTGCCCTACACTTCCTATGGTGAGCCAAAAAAAGAAAAACAAAACAAAACAAAACGATAAAGCTGTCTAAAACTGTCTTCTCTCATGTTAGTCATTCAGAAGAAAAAGCAAGCTGCTCACAAATGATATGCAGCTCTAAAAATCCTATCTTCTACTTGCGATTTGAACACAAAAACAAAAAGCAGTGATTCAATGAATACTCTATAATAAGTATCAGGGAGAGAAGATTTCTAAACTGATGATTCACTAGAAATGAAAAATAATATCAAAACTCCAATGAAATTATTGTAATCGTAGTACTTTCAGAATTATTTAAGCTGACCTTTGTTCCCAAGTATGGAGTTTAAGGAGTTTGAAACAATCTTTTCTAAAAATACTGTGGTGAATATCTGTAATTTTAGAAATTCATACATTGGGGCAGGAGAGCATGCTTATTATTTGCTTTAAACTCCAGAACAAGGAAAGGGAAAAAAGGTATAAATGAGGCAAGCATAACAAAAGTTGGATAATTATTAATTTGGGGGTTACTGGTATATGTGGGCTTATGTTGTATTTTGAAAATTTTAATAATAGAATATTTTTTTCTTATTTTTTTTTTTAGAAAGAGGGACAGTGAGTGAGATAGAGAGGGAGAGAGAGAAACAACTTTATTTAGTTTTTCATGTGGCCTATGTTGCTACAACACTCAGTTGTGTACATGGTCCTGGGGTTTGAACTCAGGTCCTTGAGCATGCTAGGCAAGTGCGGTAACCGCTGAGCCACCACTCCAGCCCCATAATAAAATATTTTTGAGTGGAAAGAACATTTTAAATTTCCTTTTGGGGAGTTAATGGAGAAGCTGGGACTCTAACCTAAGAGCTATACTCCCAGCTCTTAAGGTTCTTTTTTTTTTTTTTTTTTTTTTAAATAAAGAGAAAGGGACAGTGAGAGAGACAGAGAAAGGGAGAAACAACCCCATCTAGTCTTCCACACAGCCTTAGTTGCTCTAACAGTTGTGTATGTGGTGCTGGGGTCTGAACCCGGGTCCTTGCGCTTGCCAGGCAAGCGCCGAAACCGCTGAGCCACCGCTCCAGCTCTTAAGGTTCTTAAAAAGAGCGTAAATATAACCTAAAGAAAGACGACTAAATTGCATGAGGAGCAGAGGAAGCTTACAAATCTTAGTTAATGTTAATGTGCTCAAGATACTTATATTTAATGCTGGGCTTCTGAACATTAGTAAGCCATGTGGCAGGGAGGGAACACCTGCAAATTAGAGTAGATACTAAGATTGTCCCAAGACAGAATAAATTACTGTATTTAGCTGGTTTCTGATCTCAGAGGAGAAACTTTCTGCTTCATTATTTAGTGTGATATTAGTTGTGGACTTGTGAAAGGTAGGGCTTCTGTAGTGTTAAAGTACATACATTGCCTCTATATAATTTGCTGCATTATTATCAGAATAGATGTTGGGTTTTTAATGATTCTGTTCCATCTATTAATGTAATCACATGATATTTTTCCTTTCTTCTGTTAATTTATTTATTTGCATATGTTAAACAATCCTTTCATTCCAAAGAGAAACCACACTTAATCATGGTATATGATCCTTTTAATGTGCTGGTGAATTCAGTTTGCTAGTATTTTATTGATGTTATTGCATTCATATATATCAGGAATATAAGACTATAATTTTCTTTTCTTGTGGTGTCCTTGTCTAGCTTTGATATCAGGAATATTAGCCTCATAAAATGAGTTTGGAATTTCCCTCCTCAATTTTTTTTTCCAAAAAAAATTGGAAGATTGGTAATAATTATTTAGTTGAAGAATTCTGTTTGATCGAATTCATCAGTAAACCTATTTCTGGAGATTTACGTTATGTTCTCAGCTCTTGTGTTCTTGCAGGAGAGGATTTTAGGCAAGACATGAAACATAGTGAAGTATAGCAAAGTTTGTTAGAAGGCAAAGATGAAGGAGAAAAAGCCACTCTGGGGGACAGAGCGGGTCTTTTCAGAGAGGGGAGTGAAAACTCACTTCTTTATGTTGAGCTTTAATTGGGGCAGGAAGGAGATTGTAGGAAGGACCTGCCCAAGTGTCACCGCTCAGTTCTGGATTGACAGGCTATATTAGTTAACAACCTAAAGGCAACTCTTAGTCACCTTGACCTACCCTGAAAAGTCCTAATTGAAACTGGTCTTACAGAATTGAAACTGATGGGCTCATAATCATCCTGCTTTCCTAGGTTTGGGAATCTCTATTGTTTGTGCAGTTTTCCTGTGATATTTTAGCAGTTAGGCCCTTTGAACAACCTTGTCCTTGCCCTTTTGTTCTTATTTCCAGAGTTTATCTAACTTCCTCCTCTTGTAAGAGAACTAGTTGATAGAATTGAGACTTGGTGTTATGGTTTGGATATCAGGTGTTCCCTAAAAGCTCCTGCATTGAAGCAGGAGTTGAAATAATCTGATTTTTTTTAAAATCAGAGATTAAACCCAGGGGCACTTAACTGCTTATTCACATCCCCAGCCTTATTTTTATATTTTATTTTGAGACAGGCTCTTGCTAAGTTACTTACAGCCTCACTAAAATGCTGAAGCTGGCTTTGAACTCATGATCTTCCTGCCTCAGCCTCTGGAGCCACTGGGATTATAGGACTGTGCCTCAAGTTCTGGTGAAATGAGAAAGCCTTAACCTAATCAGTGGGTTAATCCATTTCCTGGTTTAAATATTTGAATGGACTAGCTGGGTGGTAACTGCAGGCAGGTGGGGTGGCAGGAGGAGATGGTCACAGCAGGCATGCATTGGGGATTACATATGTGATCCCCTGGCTCCTTCTTCTCTCTCTCTCTGCTTCCCAGTGGCCATGAGCTGAGTAGCTTTCCTTCACCACATCCTTCAGCCAGGATGCTTCACCTCATCTTGAGCCCAAAGCAATGGAGTTGGCTGACTATGGACTGAACCTCTGAAGCTGTGAGCCCAAAATAAACATTTCCCCCTCTAAGTTGTTCTCGTCAAGTTTCTCAGTTGTGGTAGAAAGTTGACTAACAGCCTAAGTGAGGGTAATGGAATAGCTCTTGTCAGACCCTGCAGTGCCACTGAGGCAGGGCTATTGATTAACTGATTTATTCTGAACTGAGTATATTTTAAACCCCTGATCATGTGCTCATGTGTAACTTCTACTTAAAGCCATCAGGCCCTGGGCTTTCCTTTGATGGGAGTTTTTTAAAATTTTTTATTAAGGAGTTGTTATTGTACAATCATGAATGCATATAAAATAGCAATATGACATGCATATGTTCTTTTTTAAAAAAAGAGAGAGGGACAGTGAGAGAGAGAGAAAGAGAATCAATTTTATTTAGTTTTTCATGTGGCTTTTATTGCTCCAACACTTCATTGTATATTTGGTGCTGGGGTTTGAACCCATGTCCTCACACATGCCATGCAAGCACCGTAACCACTGAGCCATTCCAGCCCCTATGCATGAGCTCTTAAACCAGAATTATCACCACATAGCTCACATCCCAGTCTCTTGATTCTTCTATATTTTGCCCCTACAAGCCAATATAAATGCTTCCATTGAGAATTTTTCAGAATTAAATGATTGCATAAGTATTCTTTGGATTCTCAGGGGAATAGAGAATATGCTACATTGTTGATTGTCTCCCTGTCTCCCTCTCTATTCTCCCTCCCTTAATGGGAGTTTTTTGATTACTGTTTTTTATCTTCTTCTTATTAATCTGCTTAGATTTTCCATTTCTGCATGATTCAGAATTGATAGATTTCATATTTCTAAGAATTTTTCTCTTCTTTTGGGTTATCCAATTTCTAAGTGTATAATTATTCTTCATAGTCTTTTATGATAGTTTTTATTTCTGTGGTTTTATAATGTATCAGCTTTCATTTCTGATTTTTGAGTCTTCTCTTCCTGGCTTTTTAATTTGTTAGCTTTTGGTTTTTGACTTGATAAAGGTTTGAAATTTTGTTTAGTTTTTCAGGAAAAGCAGTTCAACATCCCGATCTTCTGATCTTCTCTATTGCTTTTCTAGTCTCTATTTCATTATTTCTGCTCTAATCTTCACTATTTTCTTTCCTGTACTAATTTTTGGACTTAGATTATTCATTTTCTAGTTGCCTAAGGATTAAAGTTAGGTTATCTGTTGAGAGTTTTCCTTAATGTAGATGTTTATTGCTATAAACTTTCATTTTAGAACTGCTTTTTCTGATCCCAATAATTTTGGTATGGTTGTTTTTCCAAATTTATTTGTCTTAATTTTTTAAAATTTCTTTTCTGATTTCTTCATTGACCCATTGATTGTTCGGAAGTGTGATTTTTAACTTCATATTTTTTTTAAAAAAAGAGAGAGAGAGAAACAGAGAGAAACAATTTTTTTGAGTTTTTCACATGGCTTTTGTTGCTGACACTTAGTTGTGTATGTGGGGGCTGGGTTTTGAACCCATGCAATCTTGCATACCAGACAAGCACTGTAACCACTGAGCTACCACTCGAGCCCCAACTTCATACAACTTTTTGAAGTTTTCAATTCTCTTCCTATTATTGATTTCTAGTTTCATATAATTGTGGTTGGAAAAGATACTTGACGTTATTTTTAAGGTTCGTTTTGTGCCTAATGTATGCTCTGTCCTGGAGAATATTCTATGTGCACTTGTCTGTGTCCCATTACTAGGTGAAAAGTTCTACACATATCTTGTAGGTCCATTTGGTCTGAAATGTACTCAAGTCTAATGTTTCCTCATTGATTTTCTATCTGGGTGATCTATAGCCATTGTTGAAAGTGGGAAAGGACTATCTGATTCCTGTCTATTTCCCACTTCAGATGAGTTTTCACTGGCTGGAACCCCATAATCTCATCCCTGACAGGGTTCTTATGTTGGAACGGATGATCCCTATTCTCTCCTAAGCATTCACATCTCATTGCCAGGAGATCCTTTCAATCATGTGCAAAAAATTCTGGTATTTTTACTTTAAGACCTTGTAAGGGGAGGGGGAGTAGTGGCTCAGCAGTTACAGCGCTGGCCTGGCATGTGCCAGGATGCAGATTTGATTCCCAGCACCATGTACACTTCAAAGTGTCGGAGCAACAAAAACCACATGAAAAGCTAAATAAAATTGATTCTCTATCTTTCTCTCTCTTTCTCTCTTAAAAACAATATTTGGGGGAAGTTAAGAAATGTAAAGTATGAGCATTACAGCATTTGAAAATAGACTTTTATGAGCTCACCAGTATCTAAGGATAAAATCTATATCATTCTGATTCCTGGCTGTTCTTTTACAATAGTTAAACATTTACTGCTTTGTTGTCAAAGAAATATTTTCAAGTAATGTCTATATGTTTCCTTTCTTATCTCTGTAACTGAAGCAAGATATCCAAAATGAATTATCTTTAAATGTGAAACATGAAATTTGTCATCAACCTCTGGCATGATATTTTTTCCTATAGGAAATGGTCAAAAATCATACATAGAATATAATGGAATAAATTTTCCAAAATAAGTAACCTTAGAAATTTAGCAACATGAAGGATGTGTTTTATAAAGACACAGAAGAAAACAAAAGCCTATTCTATGATTTAAATGTGTTTAACACCTTGAAAATTTGTGTTGAAACTTAATTCCCAATGCAATAGTATTACTAGATGTGACTTTTAGGGGTGACTGAGTCATGTGAGTCTGCCCTAATGAACAGAATCAAGTATCCTTATAAGAGAGCTTCATAAGAGAGCTTCATAGAGGGAGTTAGCCCCTCTTACCTTCCCTTCTCTTCTTTCATGTGAGTTTCTCCCATCAGAGGAAGCAGCAACAAAACACCATCTTGGAGGGAGAGAACAACCCTCACCAGTCACTCATCTTGCTGGTGCCTGGATGTTGGACTTTCCAGCTTCCAGAACCATTAGTTATACATTCCTATACTTTATAAATAACCTAATCTGTGGTACTTTGTTACAGCAACACAGATGAATTAAGATAGCCTATATCAAAGTAGTTATTTCTAAGACTGGGGAAGAGCTTATAAAGTATTCAGACGCTCTTAAACATCCTTTGTATTATTATGTCTGACCATATTAACTGTGTTAAAGTTCAAGGCAATTGGAATTTCAGTATTTGAACTGCTTCTACATTTGAACTATAATACCCAACATGGCCTGTTTTGTTAGTTTTTAAGGTTTTTAAAAAATGAAATTGAAATGAATAGAAAATTTCAGAGTGTAATTTTTTTATTTTGAGAAGGTAAGGATAAAGCAATCTCAGTGTGGTTAACAGTCTTAACTTCATAGAACCTGCAAGTAAGAAAATAGGAACCAGAATTCAGAGCATCTAAAGCCACATCATGTGCTTTTGCTATACCATTCATCTCAATTTTGCTCATTTCCTCAGATGATAGTTTTCTCAAACATGAGCACAGTGGTTACATGCACAGATCTTCAAATTCAAATCCCAGGCAAATTATTTTACCACCTTATAGCTTATCCGTCGGGATAATTGTTGTTCTTAACCTCTTAGGTTTTATTATGGACTAAATTTTGTTCCCCCAAAATTCATATGCTGATCCTACCTCACCCCTCCCCAACCTGCCTGCCCCATACCTCAGAATGTGACTGTATTTGGAGAGAAACCTTAAAGAGATAATAAAGTTAACATGAGGTCAATAGGGTGGCAGAGTAGGTGCTAATCTAATGTAACTTCTGTAACTATCAGAAGAGGAAATTAGGACACAAAGAGATATGTTCAAACACAGCGGGAAGACCTTATGAGGACACAAGAAGGCAGCCATATACAAGACAAGGAGAGACCCCTTTGGAGGAACCAACCCTGACAACACCTTTTTTTGAGCTTCTAGAAATATATGACAATAACCTCACATGGATAAGTTACCTAATTAGTGGTATTTTGTTATAAAAGCCCTAGCACACAAATGCAAGGTTTCCATGAAGATTAAAAGTAAAATATAGGGGCTGGAGTGGTGCCTCAGTGGTTACAGTGCTTACCTGGAATGCCCAAGGACACCGGTTCAAACCCCAGCACCACATACACAACGAAGTGTTGGAGTAATGAAAACCAGATGAAAAACTACATAAAATTGGTTCTCTCTATCTCACTTTCCCTCTCTCTCAAAAAAAAAAACAAAAAACAAAAAACAAAAAAACAACAAATAAAAAATAAATAAAAATGTAAATATATATATAAAGTGCCTGGCCATAGGAGTTTCCTATTATCATTACTGTCTTAAAAGTTCTATTTTTATGATGCTTTATGATTGTTGCAATGTTTTATGATTGTTACAGTTTGTTTGTCTTTTGGAGTTTTTGGCAGTCCTGGGGATTTAACCTAAGCATGATTTACCACTGAGCTACACCTCCTGACCCTTTTAATTTTTATTTTGCAACAGGGTCTTGCTAAGTTGCTATAGCTGGCCTAGAACTTGAGATCCTCCTACCTCAGACAGAGTTGCTGGGATTATAGGCCTGCACCACCACACCTGGCCAAGATACTGGTGTACCTTGAATTCTTAAAGCTCTCTCCTTATGTATAATTACATTTTCTTGCCTATTATTTGTTCTTCCTGCTAATTTTTAAGCTCACCAAAGAACATGTTGGCCTCTTCAAATAAAAGAAGTGTTTGGAATTCATTAAAGGATTAATAAATATTTATTAAATTAATGAAAGTTTCAAAACCCATGCTCTGCCAAATTATTTTTGCTAAATACAGGCCAATTGAATCGAGCATTTATTCTTGCATGTTATTCTCTGAATTCACATTCAACTTACTCAAAAGAAAAAAAAAAGAAGTTATCTTTAAGGGTTAAAGTATGGTACAGAACCGAATCTTAGTTTTTGACCAACCTTAAAAAATGATGTTGAAAGAGGAGTAGAGGAAACTGTTACAAAGAAAGTGACCACAGAGCACTTGGGCAACCATGGAGAACACACAACATGCACGGCTGCACAGGAGTGAAAGCAATTTGGACATGTGTGTGCCCCTTCCTGCTATCTGCTGTGAGTTTTTACCTCTATGACAGTGTCACATTCCTCACAGAGACTGGGTCATCTGTGATTCATGAGTCTGATACAGCTGGGTCAAAGCCATCCATACAAAATGCCCAGTCCTGTCCCAAGAGACAAGCACAACTCGCTAATCTCGCACATGTCAATCTCCTGGTCTTAGTGTGTACCTGGGGGGCTGGGGACTATAACCCTGATTGGGTCCCAGGCCCTAGAGAGACCCTCTGAGATTCATGTTGCATGCATGAAGAAGGAAGAAAGATGAGAAGTACTATTCACTTTGAGGAAGAAGTTCTGGTTCTTCTATCTTCTGCTTGAGAATGTGTTAGAGGCAGCCGCACAGTGTTTGTGGGTTGGGCACTGCAGCCACAGGCCTTAAAGTGCCACATCAGGTTCTTTAGTAAGAAAAGCAGCACAACCTATTGAGGTGAAATAGTCCAAACTCTGTTAATAAGACAGTGACTGTGACTCATCCCTCAACAGAGACAGGAGCATCACTGGGTCTTGAAAACTTAGTGTAGGGTGTTATTTGGTCAAAAGAATCAATAAAATGCCAGCCAGTTTTCAGAAAGGAAGCAAGTTGTGAAACAGAGTCTTGTTTAGTTTCTCTAACATGCACCTTGTCTCTAAGGCAGTGAAAAGAAGTTCTGGGTCAGGAGACTTAAAGATGAGGTAACAAATCTATAGACGGTCAAAGAATTCATAACTAAAATAACATAGGAGGTAAAGTAGCTTCTGTGTGAGCAAATACCTATGACTCTGTAGCTTGGAGAAATGAAATAAGATGAAACCAAAAGTCAATAACTTAATATTGACGCATGTACATAAGGCACATGTGGACTTCTTTGCCAGATCACTATGTTCTACAATGAAAGAGGACGAACTTGATGGAATATTAGCAATCAACAGGAACTGAGAGATCATTCTAATTCAATCCCCTTGTTAACAATCTGGGAACTGAGACCTTATGGAGGGAAGTGACTTCTCAAGGACACCCTTGCTAAGTGACAAATACTCCCTTTCAGGCCTATTCAATTCATTCTCATTAGGAAATAATGAGTTCAGACAAAAATGAATAAATTTAATCTAAGGTGGAAAGAGCAATAACTGCATGCCCATGGTGTTTAGATATTCCCTGATCACTCTGAAAAACAAAAAAAACCTAAATCAATCAATCAAATGCCCACATCACTGCCCTCTAATGTGGGAGATCATGAGAGCCAGAGACAATCTAAAACTGTACAACCTAAATACCAGATAAGTCCCCACAATATGACCAGAAGCAATCCAGTTAGGGGATGCATCCATCCATTTATCTATTCTTAATGATTAATGATGACTTCAATCATATAGAAACATACAAGTAGAAAACTGTCTATGTGTTTTAACTGGAAACATCCCACTCTTCAAACTGCCCCCTCACTGTTCCTTTGCCATGCCCATGTATCCACTTTTTTTTTTTTTAAGAGAGAGGGACAGTGAGAGACAGAGAAAGAGAGAAACAACTTTATTTAGTTTTTCACATGGCCTTAGTTGCTCCAACACTTAGTTGTGTATGTGGTGCTGGGGTTTGAACCCGGGTCCTTGTGCTTGCCAGGCAAGCGCCGAAACCGCTGAGCCACCGCTCCAACCCCATGTATCCACTTTTTTAAAAAACACAAATATCCATTAAAAACATAACTTAACATCCCGACATAATTTTGCTTCTCGGCTAAAAACTTTATCCTTAATTAAAAATACCTAGAACGTTATTTTTCCATTGCCCACTAGGACAATGGAAAAGGTAGCTTTGTTAGTAAAGTGGAGGAAGTATATAGAAAAGGATGCAAGGATGTCCCTTGATTAATAGCCCACTTCCCAGTGTTTGCCAGATCCCTGAGACGCTGCTCCTTATTGGCAAAGCCACGGTAGCCTCTGTAGTAACAGTTGTGGTGGATCTGGCCTTTCCTGAAGCGCGTGCTTGTCTTTAAATTTCCCTTCACAAGATGTGAGTGGTGGTGAGCACCTGTAGTCCCAGCTACTCAGGAGACTGAAGCTGGACACTGGTTCAAGACCAGTCCACACAATATAGTGAGACTCCCTCTCACAAAGAAAAAGAAATTTCCCCTCACAGATTCACCCTTCAAGAATGTGAGTCTCTGAAATGCTCCAGGCTGAATGGAATGGAAGAAGGGAAGACTTGGACACTTCTAAAAGTGAGTTTACAAATCAAATTCTAAAGGGAGAGAAAACAAGTAAATGCAAAATTTGAGGCATATATAGTAATTAACTCTAAGTTTATGTTTAAAGGTAGGAGCCTACAGAGAAATGAGTTTGACAATTCCCTGGGCTGTTATTAATGAGAATCTTGTCAGCATCTAATTTCATCAGAGCTCAAGATTATCGATAACAGATAAATTGCTGCACCTTGAATGCAGTCACGTAGTCAAGCTTTATGAGCAAGAGTTAAAAAAAATGTGTTTTTACTGTTTAAAAATGAAAGAAAGTTCTCCTCATTCACCAGCATTCACCAGATATCAAAGCATACATGTTGGAGATGACTCCTAGGAATCATCTCGTCTGCCCTTTCCTGTTGAAATCATCCCAAGGTCAAGAATATCCCTCATTAAAAATATTCTGTGGATTTTTTCAATAACCATGAAGAGTGTTGAGCACGAATGTTCTTAAAACTGCATATAACTCTTACTCATGTAATAAAAAAGTAAAAAATAAATAAATAAAAAGAAAAATGTGAAAAAAATCTCTTACTTACATAATGAGTTTATAAGATGGTGTTCATACTAAAATTATCCACCAACTGGGTATGGTGGTACAAGTTTATAACCCAGCCACTCAAGAGACTAAGACAGGAGGATCTCAAGTTCAAGGCCAGCCTCAGTAACTTAGGGAAGTCCTAAGCAAGTTGGTGAGATCTTATCTCAAAATAAAAAATAAAAGGGGTTGGGGACATAGATCAGTGGTAAATTGCCTCTAGGAGTAATCTCCAGTACCTACCCCCCAAAAAAAACACACAAAAATAGCCTACTAGGTAACTAATAGTCCCATTAAAATTCAGCTGGTGCCAGAAAACTATTAAATCGTGATAGACAAAAAAAAAAAAATCATGTTTCTCCCTTGAACAGGAAAAAACTGTGATTAAAATTATAATAGGATTTTTAGTAAAATGCACTCATGGTATGTTAAACACTTAATAAGTGAACAATAAATATTTGATGAATGAGTGAATGATGCTTTCTTTGCCTTATGAGAAGAAAGTGCCACTTAATGATAAGAATATTCATGTTTGAAAGTAGAAAATTGCAGGAACTTGCAGAAGCAGCCAAATGCCAATATATTTTGAAATATATTTGAAAAGCCAATTAAAGAAAGCAATGAACCTGCATGAGATTTTTGGACACACATTCAATTCTGATAACTTTGTTTTTATGACTTTGAGATACAGATAAAAGCAGCAGAACTAGTTCATTCTGCTCACATGGCATTAAGAGCATAGTCTTTCATAGATTTAAGAAACATAATTCTATAGTTCTCCAAAGGACCACCTGTCCATGTAGCTACAAATGAAATTTTTTAACATGAGAAGCAAGTGATTAAATGAGTCAGCTTTTTGTCACCATGATCAAAATACCTGTTAAGAACAATTGAATGGAGAGGAAGTTTATTTTGGCTCATGGTTTCAGAGGTTTAGTCCACGGTCAGCTGACTCCATTGCTTTAGGCCTAAGGTGAGGCAGAACATCATGACGGCAGGGTGTGGCAGAGAAATGTTGCTCAGTTCATGGCAGCCAAAGAGAAAGGGGAAAGAGAATGTAGGAAGAACCTTTCCAGAGCACGTACCCAGCGACCTCTAGGCACACCTCACCTGCCTACAGTTACCACCCAGTAAGTCCATTCATACTAGGAGGACTGATGAGGTTTCAGCTTTCATAGTCTAATTGGTTCACCTCTGAATATTCCTGCATTAACACTGGAGCTTTTGGGGAACACTTCATATCCAAACCATAATAGCAAAATAATGCAAAGAGCACGAGATTGGATTCCGACACACTTGTACACAAAACAAAGCACCAACATTTATAGTTGTATGTGACTAAAGGCAAAGGAAATGTGTTTTTGAGACAGGAGGAAAAAGTTAGAGTAGTTAGAATGTTTGAGTCAATCAAGGGAAACCCCGTTCTTTTCCTTTAAGATCAATTTGACATTCCTCAGTGCTAGTGAGAAGGGTCTGGCAAGGTGGGTCCAGATGCAGACACTCCCTTCTGCTAAGCAAGCTGCCACATTCTTTCTATTGATGCCTGAGGTGCAAACTCAAGACTGGACGGGACCAGAATTTCCCGCAGCATGTCCTAGGTTTAGGGGATAGGAGAGGATGACCAATTGAATGGTGAACTTCCTATAGAAAGGGCAAACCTAACTGCTTCTTAGGCTCTGTCTCCTTCTCCCACTCTGGGGGAAGTCTGCTCTTTTCCCTATGCTTTACTTTCTGTTATTTTCTTAAATTAAAGTCTGTCTACTATGCTAGCCTCAGTGCCCCTCGGTTTCATTCTTTGTCTCCAGGGGAACCAAACCCAACTACCACCAAACTGACATCACTTTGGTTTTCTTTTCTCATCTGAAAAGTAGAGACAATTGTATTTATAGGATTGTTGTGAGGATTAGTGGCAATGTCTGTAAAATTTGTCAATAATACTAATGTTAAATAAATAACAGCTATTATCAAAATTATAAAAAATATTTTCAAAATGAAAAAAAAATATTTCAAATAAGACAAAATCATGGAGCAGTCATTGACTTAAAAGTAATAACACTAGTCAGCCATGGTGGCATTCTCCTGTAATACCATCTGCTCAGATGGCACACATAGGAGGATTACAAATTCAAGGCCAGCCTAGACAACTTAGTGAAACTTTGTCTCAAAATAAAATTTATAGATGACTGGGGATGTAGCCCAGTGATAGAGTGCTTGTCTAGCATGCACAAGGCCCTGGGTTCTATCTAGTACCATGAAAAGAAACAGCAAAAAAAAAAAAAATAACACTCAAGTCTGTGCTTCTGGATATAAGGCATAAATTTGACGTTATCTTTTTTCTTTTGCCTTTTGTATTGAATTATCCAAGTACACTTATACACCCTTCATCTATGAACAACTTTTGGTGATGTTTAGCCACATTTGTGGGTTCCCTTTGTTCTCTTCCTCTAAAACACACATACACACTTTTCCTTTTGGGAATAAGCGAATATATCGTGACAATTTGCTCCTAAATATTTCAGCATGCCTTTTCTAAGAATAAAGACATATAATAAGCTCATTTGTTTTAATACATCAATCAGAAAAATAAATGAAACAAAGTGTAATTGTTGTACACTAAAATTCATTTTCTTCAGTTGGAAATCTGTACACATATACTATTGATTAGTAATTATGGGCTAGGCAGACCATGAACCCTAATAAAGTCCTACCAATAGCTTTTAAAGTAAAATGTTTTATGCAATAAGCAGTTTTGAACTACCTATTTTATATAAATTAGGGTTTTATTTATCAGCAATACCATTCATGAAAACATGTATCCTTTAACATAGTAAAATGGCTATGCTAAGATATAACCGACTTATGTAAACACTTCTAAAGATCTGAATTCCAGTTTCCAAATTCTGTTACACACAACTGACTTTCCCCTTGCCAGTGCTCTGAAACTTCTTGGGAAATAACTCTGATGTTCTCATCTGACTGTCACACAATATCCATCCACCCCAGAAAGGCTCTTTCAAAATATTGTTTTTCCCCTCAGCCTTATCTCTCTTATTAATGCTTTCTTCTACATTTTTGTTTTATTTTTCTTTATTTTTTATTAAGGAGTTGAGTTATTATATAATCAAATGCATATAAAGTAATAATATGTTAGGCATATGTTCTTAAACCAGAATTACCCCATCACCCACGCACCAGTCTCTTGATTCTTCTATATTTTGCCTCTGCAAGCTATATAAATGCTTAGATTAAGAATCTTCCAGAATTAAATGATTGTATATTCTCAGAGGGGTAGAGTATGCTAAATTGTTGATTGTCTCCCTAGTTCCCTCCTTATTCTCCCTCCCTCTCCCCTCACCTTCCCTTTTCCCCTTTCCGTCTACATATCTGTGGTTGTCATAGATTATATATTGCTGTGCCTTTGCTGGGTCTAATACATGACTACCTTTCACCCAAGCCTGGGTTTAGCTCCAGCCTCTACAAATGAGTGAAAACATTCAACCCTTGAATTTATGGGTTTGGCTAACTTGTTTCAGCATGATTTTTTCTATTGTCATCCATTTACTTTCAAAGGCCACAATATCATTGTTTCTAAATGCTGAGTAGAATTCCATGGTGTATATATCACAGTTTTTGGATCCATTCATCCAGTGAGGGGCATCTGGATTGGTTCCATAATTTAGCTATTGTAAATTGAGCTGCTATGAACATAGATTTTGCTGTGTCACTATAATATGCTGATCCTAACTCCTCTGGAAAAATACCCAGGAGAGGAATAGCAGGAGCGTATGGCGGATCCATCCCTAATCTTTTGAGGAGTCTCCACGCTGCTTTCCAGAGTGGCTCTACGGGTCTGCAGTTCCACCAACAGTGTGCTAGTGTTCCTATCTCCCTACAACCGCTCCAGCTTGTTTCTGTTTATGTTCTTCTTCTTTGCCAGTCTGACTGGAGTGAGGTGAAATCTTAATATAGTTTTGATTTGCAATTCTCTGATTGCTAGTGATTGAGAACACTTTCTCATGTGTTCATTGGCTTGATCAATGTGCTCTGGTGAGAAGTTTCCATGTAGCTCCACGGCCCATTTATTGATTGGATTGTTTGTGGTTTTGGTATTTAGTTTTTTGAGTTCTTTGTAAATTTCAGGTATTAGTCCTCTGTAGGAAGAATCACAGGCCATGATTATCTCCCATTCTGTATGTCTTCTGAGTTTCAGATCCCCAGGGAGGCAGGCCAGCCCTCAGGCATTCGTTAACGAGACCTTCTTCTACTTTTATTGATGCACTTTACAGTGGACTCTACATGGGGCAACTTTTCAATATGCAAACTACCAGTTGTTAAGAATTTTGGTCTCCCTTGAATTTCTTATCTCCCAGATACTGCTCAGTTATCACAAAAAATTTCTCACTCCCTCTTTTCATTTTAGCCCTTCTCTTTTGCTTTTCTTTTTAATTGTGAACCAAAGAATCCAAATTTCTACTGAGTAGCAAGTTAACTTTGGAAATAATTGACTGAAGGCCCTGGACCTCAATTTTCCCTCCCAGTGACCTACGTTCAGTGAGCTCCATTTGCAAAGCCTGCACTGAAGATCAGCTCTGTTTGGGTGAGATTACAAAGGTGATTCTGGCCTCAGCCAGTCTGAGTTCATATTTCTGCTTCTCAATTGCTTGCCTGATGGCTGTGAGTTACTTAACTTCTCATACTGTTTCCTTACTGGTAAAGCAAGCATGTTTACCTCCCTCATAATGTTTAGTTAATCTTTATGACCAATGGCACTGCCTGTAACTGAAAAATACAGCTCTAAGAATGCACCCAGAAAATGAAAATAAACTCCAGAAGCTCTGAAGTTAAAAGTGTGAACAACAAAGAACCAATAAGACCAAGTATCTGAAAATACAGAGCACACGTAAAATGTTCTATCAGAACAGATAGTCAAGACTACCTCCTGCCGCATGTGTGCTACCCATTCTCCAATCAAACCTATCTGTCATCTAAAGGTCCAGTAAGATAAAGTTTCTAAACATTTTTTAAAAATTCCTGTCATCATAGCTGTCTGATATTCTAAAATATAATTGTGTGTATTATGCAAGGTATATTAAGGACTAAACTTACTTGGGGATTGTTTGGGATTTCACCACACTATATTTTATTTACATTGTCAAATGACAAAATTACGACAGTTTAGTTTAATGCTTCTCATTGGTTTCACTTTCTAGTCTAGAATCCATAAAATAGAAGAGGTATTCAGATAGGCTAAGCAAAAGAGGTTGGTTTTAAGACAAAGAATGAAGAGAGAAGAAACAAACAAAAGTCAGATTGGTCATTTCGAAGTTACTTTCCTTGTAAGACAGGGAAAAAGAACAGCAGAAAAATAATTGGTTGGCTAACACCAGATTACATTTTGTGTGTGTAAGAATTAAGATGGGGAACTTCATTACTGTGCCAAATGGAACTGGCCTATTTGAGAAATTTGATTGTTATCTCTCTAATCCTGATTTCTCAGAAGGTCAGTTAAACAACTCTGTTTTAGCTTGGTAATGGGAAGTGTTAGTGTGATTTACTCCATTTTGATGTTTAGCCTGGACTCATGGGGCTTAGTGTAGGAGTTTAATCCAAAACAGTGGGTTCCTATAATTTATATTTAACACTCGGTTCTCTCTCTCTTTTTTTAAATCAAAGTATGAATGTTCAAAAGTTAAGAACAAGACTCCTACAAATATATAATGAGAACATGTCAGAAATATTTAATCTCTTCATGAAGGAAACAGAAGAATGGTAAAGCTGGTTCAAAGATGGAAACAGAGACTAGTATATGTAAGCCAGTGGAAGAGAGAGTGCTGGGCAACATGGATGTTTAATATAATATTAAACACTAATTAATATTTTAGGGCAATAAAATCATAACTCTGGTTTATCCTTTTTACTAGAACAATAACATTTGCTTTGATACTAGACAAAAGTCAGTGGTAATTTAAAAATCTTTGAAAAAATTATATCTGATTTTGCAGAATTTGGACCCCAACTAAAAAAAAAAAAAGAAGAAGAAGAAGGAAATATGGACCATGACTTCACTCTCCATATTTAATTGGGAAACCTATGCTTGATTTGGAAAGACAGTGTATATACACAGAAAAGATGTTTACAAGTATATTTTTAAAGATTTAACTTTTATACATCATTCACAATGATGTATGAATTAGCAGTTGGAGTCTCTTTAGCAGGTGATCAGAAAAACTACAGGCATGATCTTTCTGCTTAAAATAAGATCAGAAAAACTATAAACACAATCTTCATGCTTAGACATTGAACACCAACTCCTCCCTCTCCCCCTGTTCCTGGGGATTGAACCTAGGCACTCACATAGGCTAAGCATATGCTCTAACCTATGTCTAACCCTGAATATCAACTTATTAAATTTGTTTTGTTTTATTTTATTTTTTATTTCTTCTGGTTCTGGGGCTCAAACCAAAAGCTTCATATATGTTAGCTAAATGATCCATCACTAAATCACATCCCAGCCCTGCATCGACTTTTTAAGAAAGTACATAGCATCAAAACACATGTATATTCTGAATATATTTAAAATTTGTATTTGGTTTAACTAAATTCAGCTTTTGCTCCAAAAGTTAATTCTTTCAGTTTAATTCAGGTCCTATATTAAGTTCAAAATTTTGAAGTTTTCCCTCCCCCTTTCTCCTCCAGGCATATAGAATAGAAGCACCAGGAAAGCATGACTTTTCCTACAAAGAGGTAAAATTCATATGCAAGTACAGTGTATGGAAGAATATATATCCCACAGCAATCTCTTCCTCTCTCCCTCTCTCTCTCTTTCTCTCTCTCTCTCTCTTTGTCTCTCTCTCTCTCTCTCTCTCCTGTCCTGAAAGGTATTCCTTTGCAATTATGCATTTCAATATTATAATAGCATGCAAATAAAATGAATAACTCTAGGAGAAATTTTCTTTAAAATTCCCTGTCAAAATATCCATGACTTTTATTTAGAAAAGCTGTGCTTAAAAGGAATAAAAAAAATCTGAACAGTTTGCAAAAGACTACCACATACACTCTACCTTACTGCACTGTAGGAAATATAACCTTGAATTACAACGTTTCATATAAAGGATTTCATACAAATCAATAAGAAAGCATGAAGATACCGATCAGTAAGAAGCTAAAAATATGAACAAAAAAACTAAAAGGAGGAACTACTGTTCAGGAGACTATAGAATTTATCAACAGCACTCAAAGAAAGAAAATTAAAACTAAATACCAGAATCTACTTTAACTAGTATTTTAGTTTCCTAGAGCTTCTGTAACAACTAAACACAAACTGGGTGGCTTAAAAAAAATCTCTCTCTCTCTTTTTATATATATCTAAAATATAGTACACAGTATATTATAAATGTATATAATATAGCATATGTATTATCTTTCAGTTCTGGAGTTTGGATATTCAATATCAAAGTAATCACAGGGCCTTGCTTTGTCTGAAGGCTGTAGGGGAGGATTATTTCTTGATTTATCCTGCTTCTGGTAGTTTCTTGACTTTTAGCCACATAACACTGCCTTTCCCTCCGTCTTCACATCTTCCCTTCTTGTGTTTCTTTGTGTCCAGATTTTTGTCGTCTTATGAGGTCATGGGATGCTGGATTAAAGCCCATATTAATCCAGAATGACCTTATTATAACTTGATTGCACCAACAAAGACCCTGTCCCCAAAGAGTTATATTCTGAAGTTCTAGCATGGCATGAATTTTGGGGAGATACTATTCAACTCAAAATGCTTAATGGCATGTCCAACAGTTGGAGTCAATAGAGATGCCTCTGTCTCACACCACACCTGACCATCAGCAAACCCACTGTTCTACATTTAATACACCATGTCTTCTGAATTTGACTTCTTCCCACCTTCTCCTCCCCATCAGGACTCTTGCTGCAGCCTCCTGCCTGTCTCCCTACATTCTCTCCTCCACACCATGCTACGGCCAGCCTCCAGAGCTGCATTCATGGAACACAACCCCTTTATTCAAACTCTGTTGGGAGCTTCTCTTCACACTTAAGAAAGAAATACAAAGACTTCAGCAAGTCGTATAAGTTTTACATGCCCCAGACCCTTGGTCCTGTGTCACTCTTTAGCCTCGTTTCTAACCACTCTTTTTATTCATCCTCTCTTAGTAACTCTATCTTTAGGTCATCTCTGCTTCCACATCTGCCATGTTCACTTGTTGGTCCCCTGGTTTGGCATGTTCTTCCTAATAATCTTACCAAGGCTGGCTAATCCCTGTGTTCTGATCTCTGCTCAACTGTCACTTCCTCCAGGAGTCCTTCTTTTCAGTGAGTTACAGGCATCGAATACTGAGATGTACATGGCACTGCAACTTGCAGGGAAATGAAGTACTGCTGGATGAAACCAACCAGCATGCTTCCACCCCTCTAAATCTGGTGCTTCTGGTAAGCCATCTTGGGCAATGCAGAGAGATCTGAAGCTAGAGTGAGGCTTCCTACTCTCTTTGCCTGTGGACTGCAGGCCCAATCTGAATTTTTCATTCTGTAGTTTTTAAATCAGGTTATCCATTTCTATCTCCTCAAACATTTATCATTTATTTGTGGTGAAAACATTCAAAATTCTTTCTTCTTGCTTTTCAAAATGTACAGTATGTTGTTATCTATCTTCACCCTATTGTGTGTAGCACACAAGACCTTCTTGCTCCTACCCTGCAACTTATTAATCATTGATCAACCTTTCCCCATCCCTATCTCCACCACCTACCTCTCCATAGCCTCTGGTAGTCATCATTCTACACTTAACTTCTATGAGAGCAACTTGATCAACCATGTGGCACCTATCTTTCTGTGGCTGGCTTATATCACTTAGCATAATGATCTCCAGTTCCCTCCAGGTTGTTGTAAATGACAGGATTTCATTCCTTTTTCACATCTGAATACTGTTCCATTGTGGGTAGGGGCCACATTTTCTTCGTCCTTTCACCAGTTGATGGACACAGCTTGTTTCTATTTCGTGGCTATTGTGAGTGGTTCTGTAATGAGCATGTGAGTGCAAGTGCCTCTTCCCCATACTGACTTCGTTTCCTTTGGCTATAGAATCATCAGTGAGATAGTCGCATCATGGGGTGATTCTATTTTAATTTTTTGAGGAGGAGGCTCCATACTGTTTTTCATAATGCTGTAGTAAGTCACATTCCCACCAACAGTGTGCAGGGTTCCCTTTTCTCCACAGCCTTGCCAGCACTGTTACCTTCAGTCCTTTTGAAAATAGCAATTCTTACAAGGGTGAGGTGATATCTCATTGTGGTTTTGATTTCCTTGATGATCCAATTCTTATTTCTATTTCACAAGTGAAAATACAATGGCATGGAAATAAAAATAATAACAAAAGCAATAGTTAAAGATCAAGCCCAAGGAATGTGGCTCCAAAGGCCAGAATCACAACTATTACACCAAATTACCTTACAGACCTTGTTTGATTTTCGGAGGACCAAGTCACATGTTTGGATCCAGGCACAATATCTCCTTTTCTGAGTACCATCCTTTAAAAAGTTGGATTTGGATATACCTCATTATCTTTTCCTTCTCTCCTCTCCTGTCTCCTCGCTTGACATCTAAGCTCTCAACATTTCTTCTAAAAATGTGTGTGTGTATGTGTGTGTGTGTGTGTGTGTGTGTGTGTGTGTGTGTGTGTTGAATCCAGGGCCCTCACTTAGGCAAGCACTCTACCACTGAGCTACATCCCCAGCCTCTGTACTTCTTTTGCTTCTATTAACTAGTCTTCCTTTATTTTGGTTTGTGTTTTCACTTTATTTAGAAAGACTACTTTTCTTTCTTATCTGATTTGTCTTTGTTTTTTCCCATGAGATGCACATATACATATGTATTTATATAAAACCTTTATTTAGAATGGTTAAAGGAATAACAATCAAATAAAAATTTCACCAATATTAAGCAACATTGTTTTATGTGTTTTTTTAAGGGGAGTATTTCAGGCAAATGTGTTTTTTTTAAATTTCATGTTCTTCTTGCAATGAATTTTTTTTAAAGAGAGAGAGAGAGAGTCAGTTTTATTCATTTTCTCATCCAATTTTTGTTTTTCCCATACTTACTTGTATATGTGGTGCTGAGGTTCAAACTTGGTTCCTTGAATATGCCAGGCAAGTGCTCTGCTGCTGAGACACCTCTCCAGCCCCAATTCTAATGAATTTTTATAATGCGCCTAGAACCTCTTCAGAGTAGTCTATTGGAAATAAAATAAATTAACTGCCTACGTAGGTTTGTGCTATTCTAAGATCAAAGAAATTTTTAAACCACTTTCTTCTTCAAATGTTCTTCTAAAAGAAAAACTTGTGTACTCTTTTATCAAACTGAAGCTGGTCATTGCCCAAGTCCTTTAGGAAACTACAAGTCCTAGCAAGTGTCCATATTCCAATATTTCTTCCTGCACCCAGTTATGAGAGACAGTTTTCTTAGTTGGGAGGACGTAACTTAGGGGGAGTCTAACATTGGAGTGAAGTTTCTACCTTTACTTCTACAATTATTTGCAGGAACCTTACCAAAATCCAAATCATATAGACAATTTCATATTAGGTATAGTGTACAGATGGCAAATAAGTCTATCTATCATGCAGAAAGTTAAAACTCTTACAGCAATTCTTTTCTGAAGTACAATTTTTTTAGCAGTTATAAGAAAGAAATTAGCATAAGGTAGCAAAAGAAGTTATGGAGAGGTTCAGAAGAGATTGTATAAACCATCTTTATCAAGGAATTCAATAAAACTACACTTTTTCTAAGTGAAAATTATGTTTTTATTTCACTGGCAGTTGCGTTTGGTTTTCCCTAACCAATTTTGCCCAGAAAAAAATAATGATGCAATTGTTATGATGTGAGAAATAACAAGTAACATGAACTTCTAGAAGATAAAGTCTAGATACTATAATTTTATTTTTATTTTCCCCTTCAACTCCTAATTTAATATCTCAATTCGTAGACGGTTATCTATTACAGTATAATGAACTATCCCAAAACTTGAGTGACTTAAGGAAATAAGCATTTTCATCCTCACAGTTTCCATCGGTCAGCAAATTTGGGAACTTATTAGCCAGGCAGTTCTGGCTTGGGGTCTTTCAGGAGGCTTCAGGCAGAAGCCAGCCAGTGCTCCAGTCTTCTGGAGGCCTGACTGGACTGGAAGTCTCACTTGCAACTGGCTGACTCACATGGCTACCACGTTGCTGCTGGTTTGGGGGCCGGAGACCTCAGTTCTTCCCACGTGAGACAAGCTGCCTGGGTGTCTTCATACCATAGCTGGTGACCGGCTTCCTCTAAAGCAAACAATCCAAGAAAAGCAACGTTCTTTACAGTCTAACCGCAGAAGTCACACACCTGTTGCGTCCTGCACTGTCCAGTTAAAAGCCAGTCATTGATTCTGGCTCACAGACAATGAGAAGGAAATTAGCTCCACCTGTTGAAGGGTAGGTGTTAAAAATGTGCAGACATGTTTTAAACCACTAGAGTATTAGTTACTTTATCTTTTATCTATCATAAAGAAAATTAAATATCGACCTAAAATTCTAATAATTTTAGGTAATTTATCTCATTCTCAAATATTTCCCCAAACTTTTCCAAAAAACTTAACTCACAGTCCTACACACCCTAAAAACCCTTGCTCATAATTTTATTCTTTGCAGCACTTTGTATAAGCCTATTTCTTACTTACACTACCAATACAGTAGTGGTAGAATATATTAATATTTCAATGTCCTAGATTTTGATGTCCCCTACTAGGCTTTAAGAGTTGGGATTTTGTTGTTCTCATCCATTTATCTCCCTTAGCCTCAGAGTTTGCATTGTGAGTATCACTTGGTTGGCTCTTAAAAAATGTTTGGTGAATAATAAATGAAGCATCTATAGTCATTTGCATCATTCGAGATTACTGGATCTAGCATTTCCTGTCATAGTCACAAAATAAAATAAGGAATTTTGTTTTAAAAAGTCACATTTTGGGGGGCTGGAGCAGTGGTCCAGCAATTACAGTGCTTGCCTAGCATGCGCAAAGATGCAGTGTATAAAAGGAAGTGTTGGAGCAATGAAAGCCAAATGAAAAACTAAATAAAATTGATTCTCTCTTTCTCTCTCTCTCTCACTGTCCCTCTCTCTTTAAAAACAAACATTTTTACCTGAAAAGTTATGGGTTTGACTATATATATACATATATGTACATTTATTGTAATTTTCATAAGAAAAGAAAATAAACGATAAAACAACTGAAAATTAATAAGTAAATAAGAGCTTTGAGTGTGAGACAGATAAGTCCATTTGTTGCCTTCTCCCACACTGTTATGATCCGAGAAGATAAGGTTTTAAAAGACTAAATCCAAACAACAGTGCTGAAAACAAGTAGAAAATATCTGCACAATCAGCAGATAAAAGGGGGACAGACAAAGGGAATTGAATGTGTATAACTAGAAACAGAGGAGAGCACAGAGTGGAAGAGTAAGTGGAATTACCCTAGAGAAATAGCTGACTCCTGGTCCACAGACAGGCCGCATGTTGTTGGTGGCCATGAACATCAAATAGAATAGTCAGAATGACCACCTGGTTTTCTCCAGCCACATTCAGCCTCCTGGTGACAGGCAGGAAACAGAGAGTTCCATCTCCTCAGGGACTTCACGGAAGCAACTGGGGCAGGGATGAGGAACAAGGTAGACAGTGGATGTAAAAAAGAAATAGACCATGGAATCTAAAGTGGGTAATAAGAAGCACAGACAGGAGGGAAGTGACGGACAGAGAAAAGGTGGTGGGATCAACGGAGTAGAGTCCAGTGGAGTTGAGAGATTTCTAGTGGAGATTTTTATCAGGTGGTGGAAGAGTAGTAATCTGAGATTATGATTATGGAAGAGATAGTGAAGACCAAGTCTGAGATAAGACCACAGAAGCAGGTGGTTAGCATGAGGTGAAGGGCAAAGTCCTTAGTGGAGAATCAAAAGAACTTGGTGGCTATGATTCTCACAGGTGCTATCTGAGAAGGGCTTTGAGAAAACTCTATTCATCCAAATTATCTATCAGGTATGAGCAAAATGAAGGATTTTTTTTTACATGCAAGAATTTAAAGAAAAACCACCCATATACTACAAATGAAAATAATCCATGCTGGACTACAGAAAAATAAAATAACCCCAAACAAAACATAGTGGTAACGAAGAAATGCCAGCTCCTGAGCCAAAGGAGGGAAGGAAGATTAAGAAATATTAAAAGAGGATCTATTATATTCAGACACTTGGGGAATTTTCTTTCAAATGACAAAATTTAAATAACACATGATTGTATTTCCTTGTCTTTGACTACAATCACACAACACTGTGAATTCTACAATGAATTAATCCATGCGTTGTGAGTTGATTTTACAAAACAAATTGAAGTCAAATAAACAATATTTATAATTTGAGTATGTTGATAATAATTATGATTACATTAAAATGCAATCATTATAATTCTTAACACTGTAAGATATTTTTATTCCTAAGAGATTATCAAAGAAGAGAGAACGGCAAGGGTAAGTGCAGTAATCTCTTCATCTTTCATGGTGGAAGGTCCATAAATCAATATAGCATTCAAGTGCATTGTTTTAAAAAGAATTAATATTGAAGCTATTAATAATAATTTTCTTTTCTGGTGCTGAGGCTCAAACCCAGGGCCTCATGCATGCTAGGAAAGCACCGTAACACTGAGCTACACCAGCCTGTTAATAATAATTTAGAAAGTAGAAGTGCAAGTGAGATAAAGTCCTCATCCTTCATAGCAGATAAATGCAGCATCAAATTGAGGTAAACAGTTACCATAGACAGTTATAATCATAACCACAAAAACTAAACTGTGGAGCACAGATGCTTCAGGGAAGTGAAACAATCTGGGGCTTGAGAAGAGGGGTTATTAGTATTTAATTTCTCTTCTTTGAATTCTTTAAAGAAACATATTAATCTTGAAAAGCACATAATTTCTTTTTAGAAAGTGAAACTCTAAAGAAAGATGAAGAGTGGGAAAGAGCTTGGGATGGGGAGAAAGTCACAGAATTAATCTCAAATCTACTACTTTTTGTACCATCTTGGGATATAGTAATTGTAGGTGTACTTAGATTTATTAGAGGTTAAATTACTACATCTTATTGAGACAATAATGAACGTATACCATCATTTTTAACTTGAAAAAAATTAATTTCTGACCTCAATTTTTCTTTTTCCTTTTTAATCATAATTTGTAGTGTTACACTGTCCTTTTTCAAAAAACAGGGGAAAAAAGACAATGAGATACTAAAATGTCAAGTTGAAGTCTAAGAGATTTGAACATTAATCACACAGAAGAGAACAAAGTCAATCAAAAGCAGCATCTCTGTCCGCAAATGACAAAGCATCTAAAGTAGTGCTATCAAAGTGATTGTTCACATATCTCCAAGGGGCGTGAATAAATAGATTTTTTGAACATTAGAAAGTAAATTTTACATATTAAATGACTCATCATGTTGTATTTTGTGACAGATTATGAATAATTCAATAAATGTACCAAAATTGATTATAACCAATGAAAGATTACTGATCTGTTCAGTTATGAAAAATTTTACGAAATATGATAGTTCTAGTGGTTCGCAGCTCTAATTTGGAGTAATCCATTTTACTCATTTGAATTAAGTCTGTGTAGGAATGTTTTTATTTCTTCTTCACTGTTGATCCTGTTCCATGCTACTCTCTCATGTTATTTTTGTTGGTTCTTTCAGTGCATTGTGAGTTCAAGACAAAAAGTACAGTAGAGTAAAGCAAGCAGCCTCTCAGAGCTCAACATTATGGATATAGGGAGCTTCTTTATTTATATTATATTATAGGTCATATACACGTATTTTTTGTTTTGCACTGCTAAAGATCAAACCTAGGACCTCACACATGTTAGGTGACCACTTTACCCTTGAACTACACTCTCAGCCCAAGATCTTTTTAAATTTTTATTTATTTGTATATACCTCTATTCCTTCTACATGTTTCCTTAAAGAAATCTTAGCTCTTAATATTCTGGCCAGTTCTTGAAGTTTTACTTACTCATTTATCTATCATTATTCCAGAAATCATGATCAGCTGCTTCCTGAGTTCTTCTTATAAAATCTGTCAACACTACAAGTAGAAGTCAATTTAGAATGTGACATTATAATCATTTCATCAGAGGTAAGTTTTATATAAACTGTATTAAAGAAAAAGTTAATATGTTAAACTGTTTTCCCAAAGTAAATTTATTTTAGTATGAATATACATTTATTTTAAAGATAATAGTGGGCCTTAGGATATAACTCATTGGCAAAGCACCCCTGGGTTCAACCTCCAGTACTGAGGGGAAAAAAAAAGATTATATTCAGCTCTTAATTTTTATTTTTGAGACAGAGTTTCACTAAGTTGGTTCAGGCCACACAAAATTGCTGAGGCTGGTCTCAAACTTGGAATCCTCCTGTCTCAGCCTCCCAAGTCACTGAAATTATAGGCATGAGCCACCACACTCAGCAATATTGTATTTTTCAATAAATTAAGGACTCTACTATTTCAATTTATATTTTGGTATTAATTTTTCTTGTTTGTCTCAACTGATGCAAAAATTAAGCAATTTAGGTTTAATTTGAACAGGTGATATAGTAGGACTGATGTAAAGTAATATTTTCAATTAGGAAGTAAGACGTCATAAATTATTTAAAAAGCAACATTTGGGAATAAAATCGGAAGGTACTAAAGATGTCAAAGAAAATATCTTAAGATATTTGGTAGACATTTTTAAATTTCATAAAGGAAGGCTTGATCTTTACCCTGGATAGAATTTATGAGGTAAAGTGAAATTTATTGGGATTACTGTTTCCAAATAAGAATTAATTAGTAATTCCATGTGAGCCTCTCTTGATTTCCCTCTAAACTGCAAGTGTAAACACAGAAAAACAGATAAAAACTCACAACATTGAAGATAAGACTATTGGACCAGAATCTTGAAGTCAATTCTGCTGGAGAAAAGTGTGGTAACAAAGGATTGGGAGAAAATTATTCAAATTGTGCTCCACATATAAGCTTCATTTTATTAAGAGAGAGAACTTGAAAAACCACAGGAGAGGCCCACATTCCTGACCTAACTGTGCTTCAAGGTGCTTCTTTGTGACATGACCCTCATCAGTCTCCTTCCATGTTTTCTGTATGTACACAAAAACAGAAACTCTCAATTCTCAACTGTTGGCAATTCTTTCACTTGTAGTTGACAAAAGTCAAATACAATGATCAGAGATGAAGGATGGAAAAAAGCCTGGAGGTAAAAATTCTTCACATACCATCCTAATTCAAAGCATCAGAGAACCAGTGGTTTGAGGGAAGAAAATGATCTCAGAAGACAACAAAAACATTTGGTGAAAGCCAGTAGGAAACCAAAATGAAGCAGGTCTGAGAATATCAATCTGTAGTCTAGGAATTAGGAAAGTTAATCAAGAGTGGGAATTTAATCATTTAGCCTTTGACAGTGAAATGTAGACTGAATCTCTTTGTGTGGAAATTTGTAACAGAGAGAGAGAAAGAGAGAGGTTGGACTCCTAGGGAGAAAAATTATACTATGTAAGAGAGTAGCAACTAAAACGTTTAGAGGAAAAATATTTCTAAAAATATTAGATCCTGAAGAAAATTTCAACAACATAGTATTATCCGCAAAGGAGTCAGGGTTTCTATGAAGAGTGAATCACAAAGTAACAGAGAAACTAAAACACAGTGTTCTGTGATGAGAGAGTAATAGAACAGAAAAGTAGAAAGAAAATGCAATATAATGGAAGGAATATCCTCAGAGATTGGAAAGCTTCTGCAAAAACCAAAAATAAAGCTACTAAATTGAAATCTGCACTGAAGACCAGGAACCAAAGGAGTACTCATGGTGGTAGAATAGTGTTTCTGACAGTTTACCATGCATGGAATCACCAGAGATTCTTGTTAAAACATGGTTTCTGGGGGCTGGAATGGTAGCTCAGCAGTTACAGCATTTGCCTGGCATGTGCAAGGACACAGGTACGAACCCCAGCACCACGTACACAGTGAAGTGCCAGAGCAACGAAAGCCAAATAAAAAACTAAATAAAATTTATTCTCTCTTTCTCTTTCTCTCTCTCTCTCTCTCTTTAAAGAGAGAGGGACAGTGAGAGAGACAGAGAAAGAGAGAAACAACTTTATTTAGTTTTTCACATGGCCTTAGTTGCTCCAACGCTTAGTTGCGTACATGGTGCTGGGGTTTGAACCTGGGTCCTCGGGCTTGCCAGGCAAGAGCTGAAACCGCCGAGCCACCGCTCCAGCCCCTCCCTCTCTCCCTTTAAGAAAAAAACAAAAACAAAAACCATGAACTTTGGGGTTTTAGACTATATTTCTAACAAGCTCCCACAATCCAGGTCTAAGTACCAAATACACTGCAGCAGGACTGTTCAGGATGACCCTGCGGAGTGAACTGCAAGTGGGCAAAGAAGAAACAATTAGAGGTGATAGACACAGATGATGCTATGATTTGAGAATTTCCCCCAAAACTTCATGTATTGAGCAATCTTAATTCCTCAATGCATCAGTGTTAGGAGGTGGGCCCAGTGGGAAGTGTTTGACTCACATGAGGTGAACCCTTGTGGTGAATGGATGAATTTCTTTCTCCAGTGAGTTCGTTCTTGCTCCCAAGGACCTGAATTATTGTTTTCAAGAGCAAGTAGTTAGACAAGTCAATCTATGGTTATCTCTCTTCCAAATTTACCTGTTTGCCCTTCCACATTCCACCATGCTAGGATACAGCACAAAGTCCTCACCAGATGCAGTCACCCAATCTTGGACTTAGCCTCCAGAACTATGAGCCAAAATAAACCTCCCATTTTCTTTTTTTAAACAAATTAACCAGGCTCAGGTGTTCTATTATAGTGACAGCAAAAGGACTAAGAGAACAATGAAGCTACGGACAATTTTGTTTCTAAATAACACAAACAAATTGAACAAGTAGTAAAAATTAAATGTGTAACTAAAGAAAAATTTCCAGAGGTGATCAGAACGAAGAATGCCCAAAAAAAATTTCACTATTTTCTATGCAAAATTCAGTGCAATCCTTATGTGCACATTCCAGCAAACTAAAGAAAAATAAAACAAAACAAGAACAGATAAGTTAAAACAATCTAACTAAAAGAAAAAAGGCAAATTTTATTTATTTATATTCCCCCTTTCACCCTCCCACTCTCCCCCTCTTCATCCCACTTGTCCCCTAGACTGCAATGTTGCCCCCAGTTTGAATGGTAATCCGTGTTTGATGATTCTATTGCCTAAACTTATTGTTCTCTCACTCTTTCCTATATTGTACTCCAGCTTCTACATGTGAGAGAAAACATTCAGTCCTTGAGTTTCTTAGTTTGGCTAATTTCACTTAGCATGATTTTCTCCATCTCCATCCATTTTCCAGCAAAGGCCATGACTTCATTTTTTTGAATAGCTGAGTAGAATTCCATGATACACACACACACACACACACACATACACACACACACGCATATATCACAATTTCTTGATCCATTCATCCAATGATGGGCTTCTGGGTTGATTCCATAATTTAGCTATTTTGAATTGTGCTACCATAAACATTCACATAGCCTTCGTTGCTCTGACATTTAGTTGCGTATGTGGGTGCTGGGGTTTGAACTCGTATACTTACTTGCACATGCCGGGCAAGCACTGTAACTGCTGAGCCACCGCTCCAGCCCCCCCCCCCCCATTTAGTTTGTAAACCAGGAGAATTTTTTATGTGCTTCATCTATATATAGAGTATATCACTTCCTAAGGCAAAAACAAACAAGAGACAACCTTACTTATCAAACTGCTTACATTTTAATAATTAAGAACAGAAATATATCCATATAAGACTTTTAGTTGACTTGTAATACTTTTTCCTCATTCAGTAGGGCTATAACAGCCCTACTGATAATCACTCAGCATGGAATTTGTTTACACTGTATCTTCCATTAAGTATCTGGAGAAAACTCTCAAAAAAATCATAGCTCATTCATGATCCACAAACTAGGCTATAACTAAAAGTATATATCATTGGTATCTTGATCATTCTTCATGGATATTGAAAAATCAAATTCATCTGGAATAACAGGAAACCCAGAATAGCCAAAACATTACTTAGCAAGAAAAATGAAACAGGAGGTGTCACAATATCTGACCTTAAATTATACTATAGGCCTATAGTAACAAAAACAGCATGGTATTGGTATCAAACAGATATGAAGACCAATGGAACAGAATACAAGATACTGAGTCAAATCCACAAGTCTTTAACCATCTGATATTTGACAAAGGGGGTGAAAATATAACATGGAGGAAAGTTAGCCTGTCCAATAAATGATATTGGACAAACAAGATAGCCATATGCAGATAACTGAAATTAGATCTTTATCTCTCATCTTGCACAAAAATTAAGTCAAAATAGATCTAAGATGTAGGAATTAAATCAGCAACAGTACAATTGCTAGAAGTAAAATAGGATCAACATTCCACAACATTGGTTAGTCACTTCCTTCCTCAACAACATTCCCATAGCTCAAGAATTAAAGCCAAGAATCAATGAGTGGGATGCCATTAAACTGAAAAGCTTTTGTTCAGCTAAAGATTTAGGCAAGAATATCAAGAGAGAACCTACAGAATAGGAGAAAAAAATTGTGTGCTATGCCTCTGACAGGGGATTAATATCCAGAATAAACAAAGAACTTAAAAAACTGAACACCAAAACCACAAATAATCCAATCAATAAATGGGCAAGGGAACTAAACAGAAATTTCTCTACAGAGGAAGACCAGAAAGGCAATAAATACATGAGAAAATGTTCTACATCATTAGCAGTCAGAGAAATTGCAAATAAAACTTCACTGAGATTCTATCTCACTCCAGTCAGAGTGACAAAAATGCAGAATATGGACAATAACATATGCTGGAGGGGTTGTGGGGAGAAAGGAACACTAATACACTCTTGGTGGGATGGCAGACTTCTACAGCCACTCTGGAAAGCAGTGTGGAGACTCCTCCAAAAAACTAGAGATGGAACTACCTCACAACCCAGCCACCCTACTCCTGGGTGTTTTCCCAAAAGAGCTGGAATCAGCATACTACAGAGACACAGCTACATCAATGTTTATAGCTGCTCAATTTACTATAGCTAAACTATGGAACCAACCCACATGCCCCTCACTGGATGAATGGATTTAAAAATTGTGGTATATATATACAGTGGAGTTCTACTCTGCTATTAGAATGATATCATGGCATTTGCAGTCAAATGGATGGAGATGGAAAAAATTATGCTGATCGAAATATCCCAAACACAGACACTTACGGGCCAAATGTTTCCTTTCATATGTGGAAGCTAGTGTAAAACCTAAGACAGGATGATGGTTAGCTGAGTTTAAGTAATAAATTCACCACAGTTGAAATTTCACATAAGCTGGGGGAACCATACCTATGAAGGTAGAGGAAGCAGGGAGGGAGGCAGGATAGGAGGAAAGGATAACGGGGGTTATCAATACTACTGGGAATACTCAACTCTCATTAGAAGCCTAATCATAAACAGGCAGGCAGAGAAACTCAAGAAAGGTCAACAATTATCATATATGTATATGTTCATTTCAAACTATAGTATGGTGGGATTATAGAAGTCGTGAGTTAGGGGAATGGATGAAGGGGGTATATCCTGGACTAGGATTAGACTTAACTTACTATCTTACTATGTCAATATCCATGTATGCATGAATATGTAAAAAAAATTCCCTCCAATATGTAAGACTATGTCAAACTAATAAAAAAAATTTAAAGCATGAATCAGAAAAATGTAATTAGCTAAAAATATTCATGATATATTATAGAGTGAAAAACACAGACTGCAAAATAGCACATGACTGCCACTTCTACAAAAATATGTATGAATGGATATGGGAACACATGCTTTGGGAGAACACTGGATGGCTATGCTCCTTTTCCCTGACCTGGGATGCTAGGTGGTTATCATCTTCTTTCTTGATGGTTATTTCTTTCGTTTTCTAAGTAAAAGTAAAATGAATCTGTAAAAAAAAATTTTTAAAATAAAAAACTGATAGTGAGTGATTATTATTGGGCATCTCATATGCTTTTATTTTGTAATTTAAAATAAATACCTAAATAGTTTTTGAAATTAAGTAGACCTTAACAATATATAGGAAACATTAATAACTACTTATCTGGAGGGAAATTAGCAGGCAAACAAGGAAACCATCATAATCCTTTGACTTCTCCTGCTTGAGGAAATTCTTTGTTCCACTTCTGATTTTTTTTTTATTATAAAACTTTAAAAAATCTTCAAAAAAATGAATTGTATTGTGGTGGTTTTATTCCATGATTTCATCTTAAAATTATGTTTCAAATCAAAATTCACTTTAATGAAATTAAAAAGAGAAAATATTCCAAATCCCACTAAAAATGTCATTATGTTTTTCCTTTACCAGACATCAGATTTTTGTTTCTTAAAGAGAGAAAGGGAGAGTGAGAGAAAGAGAGATAGAGAGAATCAATTTAATCTAGTTTTTTATGTGGTTTTTGTTGCTCCAACACTTTGTTGTGAATGTGGTGCTGGGGTTCGAACCCATGTCCTTGCACATGCCAGGCAAGCACCGAAACTACTGAGCCCCAGATGTCCAATTTTTAAAGCAAAAATAAGGGAAAAATTAGATAGTGAAACAATTTATCATTACAGGTAATGATAAATATCTCTTTTTTGGGGAAAGAGGAAGAAAGGGCCACATACCTTTTTTTTCTTCTCTGAAAAAAAAAGAGAAGTAGTACTTTGTAAATATATTTTTTGTTTTTCCCTATATGAACTTTAATTTTGCTTACTATGGGTATTTCCTAAATCTAACTAGATATTCTGAACTGCAATTACATGACTTTTCCCACATACATCCAATTTGCAATCTCAGCATTCTATTAAACGTTTCAATAACTTTAATTAATATCTAATATCTAGTTCCAGATTGAATTTGTTTAAGAGAAAGAGAGACAGTGAGAGAGAGAGAAAGAGAGAGAGGGGAAAGAGAGGATCAATTTCATTTAGTTTTCCATTTGGTTTTCATTGCTCTGACAGTTGTGTGTGTGATGCTGGGGTTCGAACCCAGGTCCTTGTGCATGCCAGGCAAGTGGTGCAACCGGTGATCCACTGCTCCATCCCCAGACTGAATTCTTAATTGATCATTTAGAAGTTAACAATAATAGAGACAAAATTAAAAAAAAAAAAGAAAGAGAAAATAAACCAAAACCAGCCACATCTTCTATTGTTTTGGATATTGAAAGCCAATGTATTGCATTTGAATCATTTTCTTAAGACAAAAAAATCATTTTAGGAACTTTCCAAAGTGGAAACTGAACATTTGAATTCATCTGTATTACCTTTTAGATAATTTACAAACACTTCTTGGAAACTATTCAAATTTTAGGTGGTAACTGTCTTCCTAAAAGTAGTCTTCTCCTTTTCTTGGAAGATGGTAGGTTTTTCAAAATTACAGAAACATAGTCTTCTCAATGTTTTTAATGCTTTGTTTTCTTCCTGAATGTGTCCTTATTTCCATGGTCTTTTCCATGTAATTTTGGGGCACCCTTACACTCTGATGCTGGGCTCCACCATGTGACTAGATTTGGGCAGTGGGAGGCTGAAAGATATCTCATGTCACAGGGGCAGATCTGCGTGAGTGTGTGTGCCTTCTTATCCTATAGAAGAAGCAATGGAGAGAGTGTTAGAGGTTATTGAAAAAGGACTCTTGAGCAAGTCAGGAAGGGGAGCAATAGATGTTCATTAAGATATTTAAATCACACCCTGGAAATTCTCAAAAATACTAGGGTGTGGCAGGAGCTAAATTTCCTATAGTCAAATGTAGCTTGGTGACACAGTGTCATATTTGGTTACTTAAAAGCAGAGGTAAATTTAGAAGGTCAGAGGACTTGGGAGCCTTATTTTACTAAAGGTTATTATTGTGAGTTTCTTGAATCTTTAGTGCAAGAAGGGAGGGAATAAAGAATAGAAAGCAAGGGCTGGGGACATAGCTCAGTGATAGAACACTTGCTTAACATGTGTGAAGTCCCTGGTTTGATCCCCAATACTGCAAACAATAACAAAAAAAGAACACAAAGTTTTAAAAATCTGAAAAGATGGGTGTTTGTCACCAAATGTTCAGGTATGGATGTTCAAAAAGGAATCAGGCCTAAAAGCAGCTGAGCAAAGCTTTTTTATTGGGATCAGTGGCTCTCGGGCCAGATTCACCAGCCCGCCAGAATGAGGGCAGGCAGGGGAAGTAGTAGCATGCAGCCCCGGTTGGGCAGCAACTTTATGGTCTGGGGTAGGCAGAAGAAGTTTGGGGGTCTCGTCCCTCGGGGATTGGCTGGTGACTCCATTGACCATCGGGTGATTGCAAGACGACATTGGGTTTTATCTATCAGTGTCTGATTGTTCTTTTGTGTGTGTGGGCTGGCTAATGCCCTGCCCCCACCCAGCCACTAGAAATCAACCTAACATCCTGACCTTTTTGGTGATATAGGGCTTCGATTTCCAACTGGCTACTTCCTGATGTTTATGGGGCATTGTGGGGGAGGGTAAGGTTCCGGTGTTGGTTTGTCAGTAGGGAGGTGGCTGTGAAGGTGCAAGAGCATTTGGTTGTATGTTACTCCAGCGATTTCGCTCATGCAGTCTTGGGCAAACCTGAGAAGACAAGAAGCAGTCATTAGAAGGAGTCTTATCACTAACATGGGAGTAATGATGGGGGTCAAACAGGTGAAGAACAGTGGAGTTTAGCCATCAGGGCCAAGGGTCCTTTGACTGTTGCTGCCTAAGCCTCTTGCTCAGAGGTTTGAGAGTTCTGCTGTTTTTCTCAATCAGCCCAGTTTCATCAATGTAGTAGCAGCATTCCTCTTTTAGGAATAGACGACTACCCCCTTTGTCTGCTGTCAGTAGATCTAGTGTTCAGCAGTTCTGCAAGAAAACTTGGGCAATAGATGTTATTTGTCTTAGTAGGGAGGCCAGGGAGGCAGCAGATGCCCCTACTGCCTCTTGGAGTTGCTGTCTAGCCTCTGGATGGCAGTGACTGCATCCTCCTGCCCCCAACCCAGAGGCAGCAAGTGAGGAGGCTAGGGAGAGTCTGACTACCACTGGCAGGAAAATGGCCTGTTTCGCTCCAGGGAGAGGATTCTGAGCAAACCAGATTAGGGGAACCCCCCTCTAAATGTGGCATTTAGCTTTTAAGCATTCACCTCAAGTAATGTTTAAAAAAGAGCCATTGTCTCTGTTGCTAAATGTCCATGTAGGATTGAGCTTTGATGTTTAAGACCAACATGATCAAAATTGATCTTGTTCCTATCTATTGCTACAAGTCAGCTAAGATTTGCCAGGGTCAGTCTTGGGGAACTTGTGAAAAGCCTCTTGGCTCTTTTCTACCAGTTGTGCCATCTGCCAAGATAGATCAGGGTCTTGCTGACCACATGTGGCTTCACTTGGAAGCATCACGGACATCTCCCTGCACAATGACCTTCCTGTTTTAGCATGCATGCTAAGTGGATTTCTGTTCTCCAGGGTCACTTGATCCCCCTGGTCAGGAGGTCATGTTACCCAGAGTTGCCAAGCCTGTAGAGAAATTCCATTGTCCCCTGAGTTTTGCTGACCAAACAGGGCAAGGGCCAAAATATTGACTATTTTCCTTAAACCTTTAACTCTCTTAACTTTGGTCTCCTTAATTTGGTGTTAAACATCCAGCAGGCCAGTTTCACCAGTCTTAAAGTGGAAATTCTATGTTACAATTTTGTAGTTATCCCTTTTGTTTAATAATAGTAGAAGTCAGCATTAGATATAATCTGCCCTGTAGGTGATGGCATGTCTTAATTCAGGCTTTTCTGTTAGAAGTAGTACTTCTGCAAAACACTAATAAGTAACAGTTTTAGATATAGAGGGAATGGGGGGGTTGGAGGAGGAGGAGGAGTCATGGGGGGTGGAGTTGAGAGCAGCTTCTGGGCCCAGTGAGCTGGTGGAGGGAGGGAAGTACAGATCTTTGCAAAAGAATGCAGCCCTCTTAAGCATTTCAAAAGACTTGGAACCTGGAGCAACTTGCGACTCTCAGATCCTTTTTGTTTTCCCTCCTCCTTTCTGAAACTTAGAGAACAGAACCTCAGGGTATGAGGAAGTGCTACTGAGAGAGTTTTAGGAGAGAGTTAGTAAAATGGATAGGTAGTCTGGACAGGAAAAAGGGCCCCCTCTAAGATCTAGCTGGTAGAGAGTGATTGACAGGGCATGCTCAGGGCCTTCAAATGCAAAAAGACCATGAGGCTCACTTTGTCCCAACTAAGATGGGGGTGGTCACTAGGAAGTATTTGCCACCTTTTGTTTTACATAGATTTTAACCAATGGTGTTCTTGACCAGTTTCAATGCCTGTTTTGCACAGATTTTAACCAATGTTGTTGATGCATTTCTCAATGCCTGCTTTGCATGAATGTTAATTATGCTCATACCCCAAATCAATATAACCTCTGGCCTAACCTCCATTAGAGGATGTCCTGCTTCAAGGTGCCCCTCTGCCTTGCAGAGTCTCTGCTCTTCTTCCTAAATAAATCCTACTTCTTTTACTCCTCCTTCCATGGTTATCGTGGATTTTATTCTTCAAATTCATGAGACAAGAACCCAGAAGATTGGCGCCGAATTCCAGGATGAATTTCCAACACACCAAGAGCTGCAACACCCAGCTTTTAGCTGGAGAGTTGCTAACACTTTCAGAATTTCAGACCAAATTCCCAGTTTTAACTGGGAATGGCTGCAAACACTAGAAGTGGGCTGTTTTGGCTGCTGGAATCTGTAGTGGACAAGACTCCATTCGCCAGTGGGAGCAGAGAATCTGGCCTCTTCTCAAAAACCCCGCATCACTGCAGTGGTTTGGATTTAAAAGTGACACTTTCTGTCTGCGTGTCCGGGCTGTATGCCATCTTGCGCAGGTCAGCAGCAGCAACGGTGGTGTGACAGCAGGGACTGGCAAGCAGGCTGGGGGCGGGGAATTGCCTTTTGGAAAGAAAGCAAGTGGGGTAAAGGAGTGTGCACATTTGATAGAATTATTAAGTCATGAAAGGAAAAGAGAAGAGGAGTGGTCAGAAAAAGGCAGGGGAAGGATAGGAGGGAGAGGAGGAAGGTGGGGGACAAGAGCAAAAATTCCAAAAAGTCTGAACTTAAGGCATTTTTTATCATATCCCTGTCCAGTGACAGTAATTGCCCAAATCAATGAGGATATGAAAGTCAAAAGTTCCAAAGTGTTGAGTAAAAGACAGCCGCTTATGGTGTAAGTCTGGAGAGAGTCGCGAGGGCAGATGTTGGGACATCTCCTCAGCCTGCAGGTTCACAAAATGGAACAGGTGGGGGTCTGTGGCAGATGCCACTTACGCTGCTTATAGACAGACCCCTATGAAGAAATTAGCATTTCCCATGGTCTTTCAGTATTACTCAGTGGTGAACAGAAGCAGAAAGCAGAATGGATGGGGTGGGGGTCTGCGGTGCACATGACTTTCGGACAGACCCCTATGATGGAGAGTGTAACCAGAAGGCTAAGGGAAATGAAAAGGAATTTACCTCACTTCTGTAAGCCTGGATGAAGGAGAAAGCAGTGCAGGAGCTTCCTGGTTCATCTGTGGGAGAGGGTGGACCTCAACCCTGGTGGGAGAGGCCCAAAAAACCTCCTGGTTTTCAGCACCAAATGTAAAAATCAGGAAAACCTGGGTGTTTGGGACCAAATGTTCAGATATGGATGTTCAAAAAGGAGTCAGGCCTAAAAGCAACTGAAAAAAAACCTTTTTATTAGGATCGGCGGCTCTAGGGCCAGATTCACCTCCAGTGTCAGAGTGAGGGCGGGCAGGGGAAGGGGCATGCAGCTCTGGCTGGGCAGCAACTTTATAGTCTGGGGTGGGCAGAGGAAGTTTGGGGGTCTTGTCCCTTGGGGATTGGCTGGTGACTCCATCAATCATCGGGTGACTGCAAGATGCCATTGGGTTTTGTCTATCAGCATCTGATTGGTTGTTCTTTGGAGAGGAATGCCTGATGCCCTGCCCCCACCCAGCCACCTGAAATTAACCTGAGGAAAGGAAAGAGAGTGCTTCTTTTTACCTTAATTATCAAGCCACTGCGGGGCAGACAACATTTTATTTATTTATTTCACCTCTCGTAGTATCTAGTACTGTGATTTGCACATTAATTGGTACTCAGTATGTGGTTTGTTGAATTCAATTGGAAAATTATGAAATAATTACTTTACTTACTCTTTTGAGTTCTGCATTAGAATTCTCATCAAGATTCTTCTGAAAGCCACCATCAAGAGTTTCAAATTGACACTGGAGCCCATGTTTATTTGCATATGGTTCATTTTAAAAATGTAATCTACTTAATCTAATTTCAGATAATTACAAATTTAGTTTCATTGGCCCAGATTCCCCACTACAAATGTACAAAGAGTTCTTGGGAGAGGTAATGGAGGACAAGGAATGAGGACCATGAAGGGTGGTGGCAAGGCCACCAGTGGGTCTGACAGCAAAAGAACAAAGGGGTTAAGTGGACCTACAGCCAGAGGAGAGAGCTGATCGATGGCTTGCCTGCCTGTGTCAGTGGAACCTCATGTGGGTCATTTAATGTCCCTAAGCTTGATTTCCATCAACTGGTTCAATTATCCACAAAATGGGGTAAATAAATACTCTTTGTTTATCTTACTAATAATAGTAAGAATGAACTGAGATGGGGTATGTGAAAGGCATACAGATGTTAAACGAAGTGCCAATTATTGTCCTCACTATTGTGATGTTAGATTAGGGACATTGAGTTCTATGTAACTTGTACTTATCTAGCGCTAGCTTTATGATGTTAAATATTTTTTGTAAATCCAGAGGCTTATCACCTGATTGGAAAGCAATCTCCCTGACTGCCCCTTGGCTCTTCTACAAACACAGACACACCAAGAAACTTCCTTGATGGGGTCATGGCATCTTGTCCGTCAACCCATGAGCCAGAGACTTAGACTGGTTAAACCACAAAGACCACTTTAAGTAACTGGCAATTGTCTTATTTACTAGACTATGCACAATTTATCTAAGTTAATTGCTTCTTTGAGAAAATAATAGGAGTAAAAAATGCAATACATGTGCAATAAAATGAATATATAGCCCCTTTTGAGATTCAGCAAATCCACCAGGAAGTGTCAAATAAATCCTTGATATCTAGCCAAAATAAATAGAAGATTCACAACAGAAAACTTTCCCAGTGAAATTCATAAAAGAGAAAAACTAATAATATGAAAAAAACATTCAAAGATATATGATCACCCATGAGGTATAATATAATGAAAAAAATACTAGACTCAAGCTACGAGTTTTGTGGTCATATCCCAGATTCACTCTCAGCTATGTTGGGATCTTGAGTAAGTTCTGAATATCTCTTAAGCTTACATTTTCTCATTTATATGATAAGAATGTTATTATTTACTTTACAAAACTGCTGTAAGGATTTATTTAGGCAAGACTTATCAAATGACACATATCACATCCTCAGTTTCCTTCAATTTATTTGTTTATTGATATTTCCTGAATTTGGATTACTGCAAGGTCCAGTTTGAAGGACCAATGCATGTATCTCTTCCTGGAAGTCAAGGCCATTTAGCCCATCCAACATTATAAGTCCCTTATATGTGCTATAAATACTGGTCTTTGTTCCTTGTGGCATTTCTTTCTTACCTATATATATTCTCCAACTCCACATCTCAGCACTGTCACATGAAAAATATCTTCTCTCTGCTCCTTGCGTCAGCATCCTTTACCACCCCCTCCATATTACCTAGTATAGTAGGAGCTTACATAATTGTAAAGTGGTTGCATAGCAACCAAATTATCAAATATCTTCATCCTACTTCTTCTATCTTAAATCTCAGAACAACTAGAAGAGTATTTTCAGCTCACAACGCTCTTTAGCCAGAAAGAAGATAAAATTCCAGGTTGCTGATTCAGATAATTTCTTATTTATCTCTATTTTTATTTGCCAGACTTGTATGGGGAAAAAAATAAACCTGAGGCACTCACAGATGAGGCAGTGATTAGCATCTAAACATACCATACACCAAGGGAGAGGTGCCATTGCATCCATCCAAAGTTATCTAGGTTATCACTGACAAATAGCTTCCCCCAGAACATAAGAAATCATCAGCCACCTGCTCCCTTTTGGCTGGTGGAGCGAAACAGACTTTATAGTCTACCGGCGTAGCTAAACTGTGAATTACAGGTGAGCCAAAGTCTTTCTGTCTACCACTGAAGGAAAAATGACTTCAAACAGCAAAAGGACTCTCCCCTGCCAAAAGAAAGGGAAAAGGACTTCAGAAATCATTCAGTCCAAGATCCTCATTGTTCAGATCAGAAATTCGGGTCAAGTGATTTGCTCAAAGTAATAAAATAGTTACTTAGTTGTGAAAATAGGATTGGGAAAAACCTTCCTGTTCAAATTATGGATTCCTCCAGGGAGACAGCATGGTATTGCATTTTAAGAGCACAGGGAGCTGAGTCAGAACACCTTGGTTTGCAGTCTAGTTTTCTAATTATAAGCTCCCAAATTAACCTTTAGGGGTTTCAATTTCTGCAATACTTACAGAATCATTTTAAAGGATATAGGAGACAATCCACATAATATTTGTGTAATTTTACTTTGCACAGATGATGGGATTCAACATGCAATGCATTGAGAGTGTTACATCAGAAAGAGGAACTCATTTGCTGAAACCCGCCTCCTGAGGCCACATGCAACCAACATGGCTCCCGACACCCTACTTAGGGGCGTCACCTTGAGATCGTGATACCTCTTAGGACCGCCCCGATAGGATAGGTTAAATATCTGCATATGCAACTGCTACCTGCATGGACTTTCTGCCCCTTGCTGACCTTTCCTTTCATTTATAACCACACGCACTTCCTCAATAAACCAGTTCCTGCTGCAACTGGTCTCCTTGACGCCTCTGATTGTCCTCCTTAGGGAGGGCTGGGAACAGGTGGTCAGCTGACCCTTGCCTCTCTTGGCAGCCTTGGTTGGGGCGTGCTTCTCTCCTTCTCCCCTGCGGGTCAGGGGGAACACAAGAGGCTAAAAACCCCAACACACAGATTAAGTATATGCTAGCTATTTCATCATCATTGTTATTAATATAGACTAGAAAATCCAAACCCCAAAACTACTAATCTCTATCTTCAAAAGAATGGAGCATTCTACATTCACTAGAACTACAAAGTCAAACAAGCTTTCAAAATTTAAAACTATATCTAGATCACCAATTATTCAATCCCTTTCATCTTCCCTATCTCTTGAAAGAATATCCTAACTTTCAACAAATGCAGTTGATTCAGATGTAACCACATACAATACAGAGTTAAGAAATAGAATTTTATCAGGTGCCATGGGGTATGCCAGTAATTCCAGCAGCTCAGGAGGCTGAGGAAGAGGATTCCAAGTTCAAAGCCAGTCTCAGCAACTAAGCAAGGCCCTAAGCAACTCAGAGAGACCCTGTCATTAAAATGACTGGGTATGTATATCTTGGTAAAGTGCCCCTGGGTTCAATCCCCAGTATCAAAAAAAAAAGTTTTTATTTCCTCCTAAAACTTTTATTTGAGCCTTTGAACCATATTCCAGCTCTTCCATAGGAATGAAAGAAACAAAACAAAATAAAACAAAAAGTAGTAAAAAAATCTTGGCCTAATTTGATGAGAAATTTTTTTTCTAGGAAACCAACATTTGGCTGGATGTAACATGTTGCAGAGTTCTTTTTGGACAGCCTAGTTGTAGTAGCCACATCGGAGCATTCCAAGTGTGGAAAAAAATTTTAAAAACTACTCTATCCAAAAAATTACGATTTTCAAAAAGACCAAAGCAAATATCCCTCCTCCAAAAATAATAAACAAACAAAAACATGGCTGGGAGGTGGTCATGATGTAGCACCCTCCTTCAAGCAGGTTTTTAAAAAAATCATTTGAGTATTGCTGTTGGGCCTGACCATCTGACCATGCTTACTGGTGATAACATTTGTGGACCCCGAATGCTCACATCTACACTCACCTAGTGAGGGAGCCCATTCTTCTTTAGTTCTCAAAAAACCAATAACTATGAACAAACATCTTCAAAAGAGCTCGAGCTGTCATTCTGCTTACCTCTCTGACACCAGTTATTTTTTTCCAGTGGTTCCAAGTATCACTTTACCAAGCCATTGCTACTGAGCTAGAGCCTACAGATCTTTTATATTCCTCTGCAGGAATTTCTTGGACTCCTCCATAAGATGACTCTGGTATTCGTAGGTCAGCCTCATCATACTCTTATATACTGTTATTCCAAATATATTTCTTTTATTTATTTTCTTTTTTTTTTTTTAAAGAGAGAGGGACAGTGAAAGAGAGAGACAGAGAAACGGAAAAACAACTTATTTAGTTTTTCACATGGCCTTAGTTGCTCTAACACTTAGTTGTGTACGTGGTGCTGGGGTTTGAACCCCGGTCCTTGTGCTTGCCAGGCAAGCGCCGAAACCGCTGAGCCACCGCTCCAGCCCCTCTTTTATTTCTTGATAAAGCACTGAGACCAGAAAGACACTGTAGTTCCTTTCATTTGTTTTTTTGTTTGTTTGTTTGTTTGTTTTTCAAAAACATCATCAATATAGAAGAGGAACATGATAATAATGAAGACCATAAAGTGATTCCTGTACATGAAGCTGGTTAAAATATTCCCAGTTGATACTTTCTTCTCTTGCCTACATGAAAAAAAAATTGTCTTTTTTTTCCCCCATCTAAAGGGATGTAGTAGGAGGTGAGAGAAGTAGCAAGACAAATTTAAAGCTGTGTGCTATGTACATACCTGTAATTCCAGTTACTCAGGAGGCTGAGGCAGGTGGATTACAAGTTCAGAGCCAGCCTCAGCAACTTAGTGAGACTCTGTCTCAAAATAGAATTTTAAAATATTGGAAATGTAACTCAGCAATAGAGTGTTTGCCTAGCATGCATGAGGCCCTGGATTCAATCCCTAGTACCTCAAAATTTTAATAAGACATTGCCACCACTCCCCCAACCCCCACCCATCTTCCTTACTTTAGTATTAGATCAGGAAGTGTTTTGTACTCAGTTGTATTTTCTTTTTGGTGTTATCCGTGGTGTTACTATTTTCAACTGCAAATGTGAGATTATTAGTCCTTTAAATAGGAATTGATGTCCACAGTAGGACAGACCCAAATATTTGAGATGAATTTAGTAAAGAAGGTGGTAGGTGGAATTTGATTCACCAAACAATAGTGAGTCAGTTCTTAAGTTGAGGAAAAATGGAGGTGGGAAATCAATAAAGAGCCGGTACAAATATAGAAGTGCCAATAACAGGAGCCTCATTTAACTTAGTTTTTTCTAAATCTTTGGATATTTAAAAAAGGTTAGAAGAATGGTTATTTAAGAATCATCTGATATCACATGGGTAAACTTTCAAAATTATGGTAAGTGAAGTAAGCCAGCCCACTTACATGAGGTACCAAGAGAAGTCAAATTCATAGACATAATACGACAGTGTGGTTGTCAAGGGCTGGGGGAGGGAAGATCAGGGAGCAATTTAACGAGTGTTTCAGATTAGAAAATGAAAAAGTTCTGGAGATGGATGGTTATAATGGAGCACAACAATGTGAATTACTTAATGGCCCAGAACATTATACTTTGAAATTATTTAAGTGGTAAATTTTGTTCTATATATTTTACTACCAAGAAAAATATAATCACCTGGAGAAAGCACAGGAAGAAACTGAGTAGGACAATACAATGAAAAGAACCTTGAGAAAAAGTTAACAATAGATGTACATATAGTGTCAACAAGCTCCCTCTCATAAACTGCTTTCACCGTAAAATGTATAGAAAAGCTCAGCAAAATAGTGCCCCCTTGTGGACCTCTTTGAGGTGGCAACATGCATCTGACTGCTCCTGATGTCCCTCTAAAATCACTCAGCTCTTTTGAATTACACAATGTCGATTACGCACATGACCCTTGTGTTTGCATTCCTTTACAGCACATTCTTCAAATGCTTCCCAAAAGTTAATCTAAGATCAGAGATTGAAAGAAGGATCCAGATATATATTGGAGAGATTGCTCTCAGCTTTATTCTTTCTCTGAAAGTTTTTAAAAGTTAAAGTTCAATGGTTCCTCTGTTCACTGTAACCTAGGATGTATAAACTAATGTGAAGTTTCTGGACTAAGTCTCTCGATAAAAAAAGGTTTGCGGGGTTTTGGGAAAGTGAGGATGTTTTTGAAGATTAACTTTATTTTATTTATCCCTTCATTTTGTTCTGTTTCTCAGTGGGAATGACAATTTTTTATCATTTCCATCCAACTTTGCTTGTAAATAGTAAATTATAGGACATAAATATCTATCAGATCTCCATATAGTAGTATATCCATCCACACTAGACGTTTTAGCATTTTTATTTCAACTATTTTTTTGTAAAAAGAGAGAAGGACAATGAGCGAGAAAGAAAGAAAGAAAGAGGAGAGAGAGAGAGGGAGAGAGGGAGGGAGAATCAATTTTTATTGTTTTTCATATGGCTTTCATTGCTCTGACATTTAGTTGTGTACATAGGTGTTGGGGTTTGAACCTGTGTACTTGTGCATGCCAGGCAAGCACTGTAACTGCCAAGCCATAGCTCCAGACCCTAATTCTTATAATTATATGATTATTCTTACTTTTTTTAGCCTAGAGAGTTTTATTGACTTCATTTATTGACCAAGACATATTAAACATATTTTTCAAGGTCATTTAGAGAATGAATGGGAAAGCAAAATTAAAATTCTTATTTACTCATTTCCTACACTGTCATTAACTGATTGCCAACATTGCTGCTTTAAAATACATGTTCTTAAGTAGAAACAGTTTTTAGTTCAGATTTTTTCAAGGTAACTCTATAACTTTGTGAGGAAAAATAACACGATTCAATAAAAGTTTCTTTTGTAAGCATAGAAGAATCAATTGCACCTGCAGGCAGATTTTACTTGACCTTAAGAAGGTTACAGTGATCCAGAAATCTCATTTGAAGTACTGTTTAGTGAAAAGTCAGAATTAAATATCTTTTTACAATTGGGCTTCTGTTTCATTAGGATCTGGAACTTCTGAAGCAGGCTAGTATTAACAGTAATTGTAGGTAGCTTAAGCAGTTTGTAGTTACCCAAAGAGACCATTAATTTTAAGTTCACAAGGTTATTGTAACACACCATTAACAGGCTATCACCCTTTCAGTTTTACCTATGTGGGAATTTTTTTTTTTTAACTTTTACTTTTGAGATAATTTAAAATTAACAGAAAAGTTACAGTGATAGGATAAAGAATTTCCATGTATCCCTTAATCAGTTTCCCCTCATTTTAACATTTGACATTACCATGTTGTATATCATGTCAAAATTAACAAACTAATGCTAGTTCATCATTATTAATTAAACTAAAAAATTATTCAAATTTCTATTCCAGATCCCCATCCAGGACACTACATTGACTTCTCAGTTTCCTCTGATTTGGTAGCATTTCTCAATTTTTCACTGTTTCTCATGACCTTGATAGTCTTGGGGAATATGTGTTTCATAGAATGTCCCCAAATTTGTTTTTTTTTCCTGACACTTTTCTGTGATTAGTCTGCAGTTATGGAGTGTTGTATACAATACTAAAACAGCAAAGGGGCCTTTTCACATTGTGTCAGGGAGGGGAGTGTGGTATCAACCTAATTTATCACTGGGGATGATAAATGTAACATTTGCCACTATAAAGTTGCTATTTTTTCTTTTCACTGTTTTTTGAGAGAGTATCATGGAATCCAGCCAGCACTCAAAGAGAAAGAGAATGGGAAAATTAATCTCCACTGCTTGGAAGAAGTATCTGCATATGTTATTTGGAATTTTCTGTATAGATTATTTGTCTATTCTACATCATTTACTTATTTGTTCAATGATTTATTTATAATAGTATGGCCTCATCTATTTTTTAAAATTTGGTTTTATATTCTAATATACATTATTTACTTTATTGTCCAAATTTTTCCAATATAGGTCATAGAACATTCTTTCAGGTTTGTTACTGTGACCCATTGACATGTCCTATTCTTTGGGGGATTTTGAAGGGGAGGGTGTTTGAACACTTTCTTACTTTTTGGCACTACTAGATGCTCCAAGTTCATCTAGTATTTTCCATGACCCAGTCCTAAAATCAGCTATTTCTCCAAGGAACTCCACTCGCTTTTGTTGGTGAATGGTATGTAGCAACCAAGATCTGGCCACCTGGTGTGCTCATTGCTATTGGGAATCACCGCTTCTAGTCTTTCTCAGCAAACATAATTAGAAAACACATGCATGTGTATGTTAATACACACATGTGTACACAAATACTGGGCATGCTGGTGCACATCTGTAAACCCAGCAACACAAAAGCCTGAGGCAGGAGGAAAGTAAGTTCAAGGCTGAGCTGGGCAACTTATAAAAATGGTGGAGGACATTGGATATAGCTAATGATAGAGCTCCCATGATTAACTGTGGTGCCTTAGCGTTTACGATACTTGCCCGGCATGTGCAAGTACGCAGGTTCAAACCCCAGCACCCATGTGCACAACTAAGTGTCAGAGCAAAGAAAGCCACATGAAAACCTCAATAAAAATTGATTCATTCTCTCTCTCTCACTGTCCTTCTCTCTTAAAAAAATTACCACAAAAAGTTAAAAATACATACAAACATCAATTTGTATATCATTGATCTATCTATAGATCTATCTATAGATCTATAGATCTATCTATAGATCAATGATAGAAGAGAGAGAAACAAGAATTCATACTGAAGTCTCTGACACTAATTTGGTACAAGAAGATTTATTCTATCTTTTTTTCTATGGGGATTTCTTTTTTAATTCTTGACTATTTCACCTGTTAACTGAATCTTTTGTGGTAACACATGTTATCTTAATAAATAACATTTCCTTTTTGGCCGTTGACAGTATACTATGGTACATAATTTGCAGCAATATAACTATAAGTCAAGTAAAAGTTTCTTGACCCATATGGCAGACAGTGCAGATTATTTCCCTAAAATGTATTCATCTCCTCTCTGCTCTAAAACTGTAGAGGCAATAGTTGTGTCCAATTAAAAAACTCTTCTTCCCGACTCTATAAGCCAAGGTTACCCCCATGTAATCTAGATTCATGAGACAGAGAAGAAGCTCCCCGGATGAAGCTTTTGGGAAAACTATCTTTCCCCAATTAAGAAAATCTTTTACCTTTGGTTCTGCTCTGTTTTTCCCAAATAATACATGCACATGATATCCAGTGGAAGAGAAGCCATCTTATAACCGAGAGGATAAAAGCCATACACTAAGAATGAAAGAAGAGAAAGATGGACAGTGACTGGTGTGATGAGACTTCTTAGGAAATATCCCAACTTTAAACTACCTAACCCAGATTTCTTCTTACATGGGAGAAGTGAGCTCATATTTGGCTGAGATATTCTCTGTTTTGTGACACTGAACAGTCTTAAATGATAGAATTCATTGGAAGAAGAGATGATATCATTTTTCCTTTCAAATTGGATGTTCTGTTATTGTAATTATATGTGCCATGAAATACTAGCCAATGGTAGTTTTTTTGTGCCAGGTTCAGCTGTTGTAAGACATATTCCAGTTTCAAGAGTTGGTACACAATGAGATTAGTGGCATTCTTACTATAAGTTTTAACCAATACATTTCAGGATTAGATAAAGGTGTTTCTATACATATTATATAAAGGAATAAACTGATAAAACAAGAAAATTGTTTGTGGACCCTAAGGTCATAAATTAGTGTTAAAGGTTTGGATGTGAGGTGTCCCCAGAAACTTCATGTGTGAGACAATGTTACAAAGTTTAGAGGTGAAATGATTGTGTTGTGAGACTTTTAACCTAATCAGTGCATTAATTCCCTGATAGGGATAAACTGGATGGCAACTCTGGATGGTAGGTTGTGGCTGGAGTAGGTGGGTCCTTGGGAATGTGCCTTCTTTGGGGTATATATTTTGTCCTTGCTGAATAGAGCTCTCTTTCTTTCTCTGCTTTCTAGTGCTATGTTCCCAGCTACTTTCTCCAACACATTTTTCTGCCATGATGCTCTGCCTCACCTGGGGGCCCCAAGGAGTAGAGTCACCATCTATGGACTGAGGCTTCTGAAACTGTAAGCACCAAAATAAGTTTTCCTTCTTCTAATTGTTCTTGTCAGGTCCTTGGGTCACAACTGAAAAAGCTAACTAAAATTATTGGTATCAGAAGAGACTGATTTTTAGAATGTGATTCAACATCTTAAGAACATAGTCCAAAAATTCTTGGGGTAGCAGGAAGGGAATGTAAAGTAGGGAGAGTAGAGAAGTGTCAGAGTTCACGGGAATTTGCAGTTTGGGAAAAATTATATTAAAATTATAATAACTTTTGACCAATACATTTAATTTTCTTTGAAAACTGATAATAATAATAATAATAGACATATTCTATGCTCTAGGAAATACATTACACATGTAAAATAGTTATAACATTAACATGTTACAATAATACTTTGCAATAGCTACTTGCATTAAAATGATGGGGAAAATTAAGTTTTGAAGTATAAGGACACATACCTAGTAAGTGCTTGTCCTCAAATCCAGATATGCATATGATTTTAGGATCCAAGTCTCTACTCACCTCATTAAGCTGATTCTTTGCTAAATAACATTAAAGGAAGGTATAGCACTCCTATTAATCAAAAGGCAATTTATAAAGGGTTTTTAAAAAAAGTTGTATGAATCAGCCATACTCCTAACAAAAATGAAAAAAAGTTTTATTATCCAATGATAGGAGTAAAGCTTGTTGCTAAATGACATAAATTTGTAAGTGAATATAACAGTTTAGACTGATTTATGTGAGTTTAAAATCTGAGGTCATTGCAATGTCATTAGGCAATTTTTTCTCAATCAAAACAAAACATTAAAAATGGTATCCAATTGTTTTACATGAACTATTTACAAGGAGAATATGCATAGTCCTCCTACATTGTTCATAATTCATTTTTATATGTGATATTTTGATACCATGCTGGAAATGGCAGGCACCTTTAACTGCCATTTTTATTTAGGAAATGCCAGATATCTGTAAGCTTAATTGATATGCAACAATTTTGAATTATAAAAACAATTAGAAAGATTTTGTCACCTTTTCTCTATACATTAAAAGTAAATGGCTTTATTCTTTTCTATTAAGGAATTGAATTTTACAATCATAAATGCATATAAAGTAACAATAATATGTATTTGATCCTAATCCAAAGTTACCCCCACATTGCTCACACCCCAGGCTCTTGATTCTTCTATATTATGTCCCTATAACACATGGAAATGTTTTTCTCTCTCTCTCTCTCTCTCCATATATATATATGATTGAGAATTTTCCTGAATTAAATGATTGCATAATTATTATTTGAGTTCTTGGGGGTGCAGGAAAGAGAATGTTACATTGTTGATTATCTCCCTGATCCCTTCCTATCTTCCCCCACTTTACCATCCTACCTGCCTTTTCCCTCCCCCTACCCCCACTACACATCTATGGTTTCCCTAGATTATGTTTGCTATGCCCTTAATGGGTACAATACATGATTTTGACAACCTTTTCACCCAAGATGGTTTTAGCTCTAGCCTCCACAAATGAGGGAAAACATTTGACTCTTGACTCTCTGGGTTTGGCTAATTTCACTCAGCATGATTTATTCCATAGCCATCCACTTACCTTCAAAGGCTGCAATATCACTGTTCCTAATTGCTGAGTAGAACTCCATGGTATATATCTACCAGAGCTTTTCGATCCATTCATTCAGTGAGGGGGATCTGAGTTAATTCCATAATTTAGCTATTGCAAATTGAGCTGTTATGAACATTGATTTTGCTGTGTCACTGTAATGTACTGTTTCCAAGTCCTCTGGGAAAATACCCAGAAGAGGGATAGCTGGGTCATATGGTGGATCCAAGCTTAATTTTTTTAGGAGTCTCCACACTGCTTTCCAGAGGGGCTGTACCAGTCTACAGTTCCACCACAGTGTGCTAGTGTTCCTTTCTCCCCACAACCCCTCCAGCATTTGTTACTGTTATATTTGCCATCTTTGCCAGTCTAACTGGAGTAAGGTGAAATCTTTTTTTTCCTTTCAAGTCTTTTTTTATTAAAGAGTTGAGCTGTTGTACATCATAAATGTGTATAAAGTAACAATATGATATGCACTTGGTATGCAATTGAGTTGATCATATGGTTTTTGTCTTTAATTCTGGTTAAGTGGTGAATCACATTTATTGATTTGCCTATGTTGAAACAAACTTGTATCCCTGGAAAGTAACTCACTTGATTGTGATGAATTATCTTCTTGATGTGTTTTTGAATGTGGTTTGCTAGAACTTTATTAAGAATTTTTGTGTTGATGTTTATCAAGGTATTGGTCTGTAATTTTCTTTCTTTTTTTTTTTAATTTTTATTTAGGTTTTCCTGTGACTTTCGTTGTTATGAGACTTCATTGTGTATGTGGTGCTGAGGTTTGAATTTGTGTACTCACGCATGCTGGGCAAGCACTGCAACTGCCGAGCCATCACTCCAGCCCATGTAATTTTCTTTTTTTGATGTGCCTTTGGTGGGTTCTGGCATCAGAATTGTGGTTGCCTCATAAAAAGTGTTTGGGAGAGTTCCCTCCATTTAAATTTCTTGGAATAGCTAAATAAGGAGAGGTGTTAGGTCCTCCTTATAGGTGTGGTAAAACTCAGCAGGGAATCCATCTGGTCCTGGGCTTTTCTTCTTTGGAAGGCTTTTAATTGGTAAATGGATTGTACTGTTTGTATTTCAATATCATTCTGTGTCAATCTGTGGATGTAGTATGTGTCTAGAAATTTGTCCTTGTCTTCCAGATATCCAATTTAGAGGAATGTAGTTTTTCAAAATGTGTTCTGATAATCTGTTTGATTGCAATGGGGTCAGTGGTCATCACTCTCTTTTCATTGGTGATTTTGTTGATTTGCTTTAATTCTCTCCTTCTTTTAGTGAGTTTAGCTAGGGGTCTGTCGATTGTGTTTATTTTTTTGAAGAAAATATTTTTTTATTCTTTTTATTGTTTTGTTGTTGATGTTGTTGTTGTTCTCAAATTTATAGACATTATATCTGATCTTGATTATTTTCTGTCTACTAGCTTTGGGTTTAGATTCTTCTTCCTTTTATAGGGATTTGAGGTGGGCGTAAGCTTTTTTCTTTGAGATCTCACCTGGATTTTGATGTAGGCACTCAGTGCTATATATTTTCTCTTTAGAATGCTTTCACTCTGTCCCAAATGTTTTGATATGTTGTGTCTTCATTCTCATTCTCTTCCAAGAATTTCTTTATTTCTGCTTTCACGTCTTCTTGGATCCATTCTTCATTTAATAGTATATTATTTAATCTCCATGTATATGTGTGCTTTCTGTTATGATCTTTTCTATTAATCACTAGGGTCATGGCATCAGAGTCTGATAGGATACATGGAATAATATCTACTTTTTTACATTTGCTGAGATTTCCTTTATGATCTAGAATATGATCTGTTTTGGAGAAGGTACATGCATTGCTGAGAGGAAGGTATACTCAAGTATTTTGGGGTGGAATATTCCATACATGTTTTTTAAGCCCATTTGATTCATGGAGTTGTGTCCATTTATGAGCTCTTAATCTCTCTCTCTCTCTCTCTCTTTTCTTTGATAATCTGTCTATTGGTAATAGAGGTGTGTTAAAGTCTTCCAGTATTATCGCATTAAGGTCCACAGGTGGTTTTATATCATGGAGTAATTTTCCATATATTTGGGAGTGCTGCTGTTTGGAGAGTATATACTTACTATAGTCATATCTTCCTGTTGTATTGTTCCCTTTACTAGGGTGTAGTGGCCTTTTTTTTAATCTCTTCTGATTAATTTATATTTGAGGTCTACTTTGTCTGAAATAAGTATTGCAACTCATGCTTGCTTTCTTGTGCCATATGCCGGATAGATTTTCTTCCATGTTTTCAACCTCAATGTGTGGATGCCATTGGCTGTATGGTGGGTCTCCTGGAAGCAGAATATTGTTGAATTTTGGTTTTGGGGCCAATCCACAAATCTGTGTCTTTTGATTGGTGTGTTAAGACCATTCACATTCAGTGTTAGGATAGTTATGTGGTTGTGATTCATGTTCAGTGTGTTTTATTAGTGATTTCTGTGCTTTCTTCTTTGTCTTTTGATAGGAATCACTTTTATTGAATTTCCTGTGTTTGCAGGTTTTGAGGAGTGTTTGCCTTTTTTTTCTGTTTGAAGTTTATCTCTGAGGATTCTTTGGAATGCTGGTTTTTTGTTCATGAATGCTTCAAGTTTAGTCTTATCATGAAATGTTCTCATTTCCCCATTGAATTTGAAGCTTCATTTTGCTGGGCATGGTATTCTTGGGTGCATGTTGTGATCATTCAGACATTGAAAGATCTGCTTCCAGGATCTTCTTGCTTCTCTAGTATGGAATGAAAAGACAGACGTGATCCTTACTGGTTTGCCTCTGAATGTGATTTGGCCTCTCTCTCTTGCAGCTTTTAATATTCTTTCCTTGGTTTCCCTGTTATACGTTTTGAATATGATGTCTCTCGTTGAGCTTCTCATGTAATTAGTCCTATTGGGGTCCTGTATGCTTCCTGGATGAGCATTTCTGACTCTATTCTGATATGGGAAAATTTTTCTTTAACTATTTCATTGAGAATGTTCTTTATACCACTTGTTTGTGTTTCAATTTCTTCCTGTATCCCTATTACTCTTAGATCATTGCTTCTGATTTCATCCCAAACATTTTGAAAATTCTGCTCATGTTCTGTGTTCTGTTGAGTTTTTTTCTTTTTGTCACCTGTTCACTCAAGTTTACTCATCCTATCGTCATTGTCAATTCTTTCTTCAAGAGCTGAGATTCCGTTTTCTATAGAAGATAGTCTATTATTAAACTCTCCCATTGTTCCTCTGATGTGAGTGACTGCAGATTTTAGCTTGGTTACTTTCTTTTTCAATATGTCTATTTGTTTGATAGTAGAGTTTTTCACCTCTTGAGTTTTCTCACCTTCATTAAATCTTCTTTTAGTTCATTGTTCCTTTCAGTAATCAGATTGTTGATTATTATTTCTAGGTTTTCATTCCACTCCCTGTCCATGTTTCCTTGGTTGGGGAGTTGTGGACTTGAGATGAACCTTTTCTATTTTGATTCCTCATTTTTAATAATATTCTTCTGGATCTGTGAATTGAGCTTCCTTATGGATCTAGGCTCCAGGGTATCAATCTGAAATCTGATGGGGTTGTGAGGCAGCCCACTGTACTGTAGAAACGCAGGAGCCAGGATGCATTGCTTGATCCTGGGGCCTCATATTGGGCTGGAATGGGCCTCTTATATGCCACAAAAGGAACTGGGAGCCTTTGCAGTAGGTATGGGCCCAATTTATCTGGACCTGGCTAGTGTGGGCTGCAGCTGGGTGTCTATGTGAGCCACAGCTGAGTGGGTCAGGATCAGGGAGGGTGGGATTCTGGGTGCAGGTGACTGTGTGTGCCTTAAGGCCCTTAGCCTAAGGCCTAGATCCATGTGCAGTGGTTGGGCGAATTGTCTTTGATGGGGTCCTGGGCATAGGTGTCCTGCTCCTGCCTGAAGGCCCCTAACCTGCATGCAGCAGCTGGGTGGGTTGACTCTGGCAGGGTCCTCAGAGCTGTTGTCCTGCACATGAAATGGTTTTATTTTAAAAAGCAAAAAACAGCAACAACAAAAAAATTGAATGCGGGGCTGGGGATGTGGCTCAGTGGTAAAGCACTTGCCTAGCACATGTAAGGCCCTGGGTTCAAACCCTGGCACAACCCATATATATACATATTTCTGCGTGTGTGTCTTAAAAATTGAAAGCTCAGGGTTAGGGCAGGTGGTTCAGTGGTTACAATGCTTGCCTGGCGTGTGCAAGGACATGAGTTTGAACCCCAGCATGAACCCCAGCACCGCGCACACTATGAAACTTTGGAGCAATGTGAAAAACTAAATAAATTTGATTCTCTCTCTCTTTCTCTCTACATTGTCCCTTTTTTGTTTTCTGTTTTTTATTTTGTTTTGTTTTGTTTTAAGAGAGAGGGATGGGGGAGAGAGAAAAAAAAATTTAGTTAGTTTTTCATATGGTTTTCTTTGCTTGGACATTTAGTTGTGTCCATGGTGCTACAGTATGAACTCAGATCCTTGCACATGTCCGGCAAGCACTGTAAACACTAAGCCACTGCTCTAACCCCTGTCACTCTTTCTCTTTAAAAAAAAAGAAAAAAGAAAAATTGAAAGATTGCAAGTTCAATCAGAATAACAAAAACTAATTTTTCTAACATTTATAGTACTGTCTTTTCAGTAGACAATATAATTTTTTCACTCCATTTAAAATAGGAAATCACAGCACCTATAGTAGATTATGTGTTAGCATGAACACCCCCAACAATTGCCTTCTGAAAACAAAGATTTTCATGCACAGCCTGTAGTATGCTTACTACAACCATGCACAGGACTGAATAAATTGTCTGAAATAATCATTCCCAGGTATCGACAGTAAAAGCAGAAAAAATTTCATATGGCAGTAGCATTCATAATAATGCAATCCTAATATCAATATGTGGTTGTATAAATCCTTATTGATTAAAGAAAATAAATGCACTGTTTTCAGAAATGACTTCAGCATCTAAGTGAGTCTATATTCATAAACAGGGACAGCTAAAAAAATCAATATAATTGCAAAGCAGCCACTGATGACGAATGTGGCTTCAGGAAGTTTATATTTTATATAGAGCACAGATGTCACAAGGGTTCTCCAGACTCCTTAATGTCTGAATTAATTTTCCTCCATTATTCCATTCCATGTCTTGTGTCAGTATAAAACTCTTCTCAAGGTTTTTGAAAACTACCTAGATTTTACATTTTCTTGGTTCACTTGGGTTTTTCCCCCCTTTAAGATAATTCAACTAATGAATAATCTTTCCACCTGAAAATATTCTGTCTCATGCCACATGAACCCAGATATGAAACTCAGTTTATTGTAGTCCTGCAAAATAAAAAAATGTAATGAGGCCTCTGTATGTAATATAATAAGATAAATTTAGGAGAGGAAAAGGGTTGAAGAAAAGTCCTATGATCATCTTAAATTGGACAGCTGACATTCTAGTTGTTGAAAATCTTTCAGAGCTGGAGACAGTAGTGCACACCAGTAGTCATAGTGCTTGGTAGGCTGACATCTGAGGATTGTTTGAGCCAGGAGTTCAAGGTCAGTCTGAGCAACATAACAAGACCCCATCTCAAAAAAGAAAAAAAAAAAAAAAAGAAAGAAAAAGAAAAAAGAAAGAAAGAAAGAAATTGTTTCTTCTTTCAACTGTGTCACCCCCTGCCAGGAATTATTCACTGTTACCTCACTGCAGGTTGACCCCAACCTCATTCCCTCTCTTCCCAGGTGGATCTACCTCTTTCCTGACCTTCTCTCCTTGGGTGTCCCCCAAGAACCACAAAATCAGCAAAGAAACTAACTTTATTTCCCTCTGGATGCCCTGAAACATGAAACCTGAAAGAAGCTCCCCAGCTATTATTTCAGCAGGAAGTGAAATTCCAGAGATGCAAGAAGGAAGTACAAGGCAAAATAAGGCAGGCAGTGAGGAAAAGAAAACCCAAGGAGGTACCTTGCTGATCTGGCCTTAGCTCCACGAGAAGATCATCTGGTATAACAGGATGTGTGGATGCTTCCACATCTGCAAACAGCCAGCCTAGAAAGGGACCCTTTCCATCACCGGTCTCTCACTGGACAGATTCCTTCCAATGGGACTTGATGGTTCCCACCCCCCACTTGTGGTTTTAAACACTAATATTCCTCATCAGATAAATATATGATCATGATACTTGATTCTTGGGTACACTCAAATGATGAAGTCTTTCAGAATTTTAATTAGCAATCAGACTCACTGGAATAAATACGATTAACCTCTTGCCAATGTCCTAAATTCTTCTGTCCTCTTATCCTTTTGTTACAACCTGCTGGGGAAAAAGAAAGTACGAGAAACACACACCTGCACTGAGCATTGCTGGAGAAAATTACACAACTGGGAATTCTGGCTAAAATTCACCCATGTTAGCTGGACTCTCAACACTCTGCAATCACGCTGCTTTGTTTCCTTCCTTGGCTTGCTTTCCTGTTCTACATGCTGTTTTAAATCTTCACTCCACTTCAACTGCAGGCCCCAAGCTTTCCATTCACTCTCAGGAACTGACCTCACCACACACTTCACAAGGAAAATGAAAGCTGCTACTCTTTTTCAAAATCTATCACACACATGCATCCTTGGTATCAACAATAGGAGCTGGCATACAATGGGTATATAATAAATACTTATTGAATAAATACACACCCGTCCTTACTTCCTCCTCAGGTCTAATGAAGAGCGTTTTCTTCCACTTGCCTCCATATTCTTTCTCATTTGCCTTTCATAAACCTCACACTATTCAGTATTGCACCTTCTTTTTTATATCTTCAACTTCCCTTTATTTACTGACCACTTCTCACAAGCATTTAAATGGGTCTAAATATTAAAAAAAAACAAAAACAAAAACAAAATAACTTCCTTTAACCTTAATCCTAATCTCCACAGTCAGCTGGTTTTCTGTGGTATATGTATCTCCAGCAGTTTGTCCATACTGCTGTTCATCTTTGGAGTTGTTTCCAGGTTATTGCTAATAGGGTGTTCATACAAACACACTTGTGCTTGCTTCTTGGTACACACATATGTAGCATTTTCTTTAGAAGAGGAATTTCTGGGTCACTGGGTAAGTACATCCTCAACTCTACTACAGAAGGCCAGATTGTGATGTGTGATGGTTGGACCCTTTACATGCATGGCAGACATCTGGAAAGGTTTCCATTGTCCCATATCAACATGCCTTGATTGTCTCAAATTTCTTAGATTTCACAGAGCAGGTAAGTATATTAAAGCATCACATTTGGACTGCACTTGCCTTTTCCTGTTATTAATGAAGTTAATCTTCTGTTACGATGTTTATAGGTCATTCGTCTATGAGGAACTTTAAGGCTGTGCTCTTTCTTCAAGCCATGAGGACACTCAAGCGGCACCTTGGAGCAGTCTATGTGTCTAGGAACTGAAACCCAGAGCCAAGAACCAGTGAGAAACTGTCTGGCAACAGCCATATGGAAAAGCCACCTTACAAGTGGACCCTCCCAGCACCAGCGAGCCTTGAGAGGAGGTGGCACCTGTCCAGCATCTGATTGCAGCCTCACCAGAGTCTCAGATGGAACCATGAGATGCGCTGGTCCTGAGTTCTTGACTGACCAAAACTGTGTGACATAAACATTTATTATGATTTATTAAATTCTAGAGTGATTTGTTTCAGCAACAGACAATTGATACAATTATATTTGTAAGGTAGCTTTTTGATTTCTATATTTTTTGTTTGTTTAGTGCTATTATCCCAGTACTTTTTAAAAACATCTAGCTTCATTTATCTTCAATGTTAGTTTTCTCATAAATAAATGTTCCAATTATATATGGATCTGATTCTGGACTCTTCATTGTTTCATTACTTAGTCTGTTTATTATTAATACTTCATTATCTAAATGCTATAGCTATATAATTTTTTTAATATTTGATAAGGCATACTCCTAAACGTTCATATTCTTCAAGAAAGTTTTATCTGCCTTAACTCTGTAGTATTTTATATATTTAGAAATACCTTGTCATTCTTAATGGGCACGATGGTCCATAGCTGTAATCCCAGTGGCTCAGGAGGCTGAGGCAGAAGGATCCCAAGTTCAAAGCCAGCCTCAGCAACTTAGTGAGGCTATTAGCAACTTAGCAAGACCTTGTCTCAAAATAAAACAAAAACAAAAACAAAATGGGCTGTGGATGTGGCTCAGTAGTTTAGCCTTCCTAGTTTCAATCCCCTCATACTAGAAAACAAAAACAAAACAAAACAAAAACACCACTTATTCTTACAAGCAAACCTGTTGGGTTTTGAGTATAATTACACTGAGTCTATGGACCAGTTGGTGAAAAATTGACATCTTCATCATTTTGAGTCTTTTAATCTATGTGTATCCACGGTGAATCACTGTATTTATCTGGAATTGTCTTTCAACATATTTTAGGATTTCCTTTGCAAAGGTCATATACATCTTTTGTTAGCTTTATACCTAGGAAATTCATATTTATATACCAGAAGAAAATCTTATAAAATGGATCTTGAAGAAGATACAATTTTAAATTTCATAAAATACATTTATTTGCTCAACGTATAAGGTAGCACATAGTAAGTATGCAATAAACATCTTTAGGCAAACATGTAAATTTAAAATAAATGGATAAATGGATGAACACCTACCATACCATTTTCATGTGACCAGCATGTCTCTCCATAAACTATCTGCTTCAAATAGCATTCTACAGAGGCACTCAGTATCCTGCAAAGATCTTCCTTTCACACTCAGAAACCCTGATGTTTCTAGTCCTTATCTCAGTGTGCCACTGGTGGAGTAACATAAGACCTAAAGGAATAACTCCAGAGAGCTATAAAATGATGCATCTTTCCACACCTCTCTTTCCTTCTTTGTAGTTTCCGCTCTCCTACTAAACACATTCAGCTCAACCGACTGTGCTTGCCTTTTGTTTTATTTATTATAAAGATCAGTGCCCTGTTCAATGGAAGATATGACCAAAGAAAGTTTCTAAAAATCACACTATGGCCCTTTAACCACCACAACCATCATTAGTCCAACTGTATACAGAATTTCTAAATAACTCCAAATGCTCAACAAAAGGGATCTCCTTTCATTGTACAATTTTTCTTTTTTTTTTTATTTTTTGGGGTGGAGGTGCTTAACCATTGAGCTACATCTCCAGCCCTTTATAATTATTTTGGGACAGGGTCTCCCTAAGTTGCTTAGGGCCTTGCTGAATTGGTGAGGCTGGCTTTGAACTTGGAATTCTCCTGCCTTAGCCTCCCAAGTTACTGGGATTACAGGTGTGCCTGGCTTCCCTGAATTTTTTTTTAACTCTCTTAACTTCTTCAGCAATTTAATAACATTTGCTCTTTATTAAAAATCTTAGAAAGAAACTGGATGTTGGAATTGGGCCAGCACTATGTGTTTCTCCTGTGGATAAGCAGAATTTCATAAAAAATAAGCAGATTCAAGCAGATGTTCACCATGCAACTGCCAGAAAAAGTGCTGTGTGTCACAAAGATGAAACTCAAATCCAGTGAAATTTCCCACAGTCCCAAGCATCTTTTGAAGTAATACTCAATTGTTTAAAAGAATTTTTAAAGAACTTCCTAAATTTCATCTAAAAATACTTTTGAAATCTTGATTGCAATCCTGGAAGTCTGTCTTTTATGAATTTGGATGGAAATAAGGGAGTAGATGTGGACCTTTCTCTTCCAGTGACTGACTCACGTGCACACATGCAGGGCCTCTGTGAAGTAGTCTCAGCTTATTTCTTGCCACATCCTGTCTTCAAATTCTCTCCTCATCCTATGGAACTTTTGGCATTTCCTTAAACATGCCATGCTCTTTTGCACCTTAGTGACTTTACACACACCATTTCCCTTCCTGGAAAGCTCTCTCTGACACCCCTTCCCCTCCACCAAGATACACCAGGCAAACACAGTGTGCTTTCAGATTCAGCCCAACATCACCTTACCATGAAACTTTGTGCGAGCCACTCACTCTCTGCAAATAGGGTAACTGCTTTGCTCTGGCATCCTCTCCCTCCTCCCTAACCTCTGTCCCTCTACTTCGATCATAGTTCCTACACTCTGTCTTGACTTGATTGCATTTGTGTTCCCCACAGAGGCTGTTTTTCTCACCTTTGGATTCACAGCAGCTAGTAGTATGTAATTTGAAGTACGTCCTCAGTAAACTCATCTTGAAAAATGAATTATAAATGAATGTCTGTATCTCTCTCATCAGCTTACTACTTGGCTTACAGATGTTTTACAGTCTAGTCTCCCATTTTTTGAGATTTAGACCTGTGTGAAATGTAACTAATCGAACACATTAGATATTACTTTGTCCTTTCTTTTCTACCTAGCACATATGGGATATATCATCTCTACAAAGATCAAGAAAGTGTACAATATCTCAACACAATAAAGACATATGTAAAACAATATGGGATAGCCATTTCTGTTTCTTGTGTTTGACACAGAACTTCAGTAAGATTTAGAGAACATTGAAAAGAAGGAATAAAATAATGACATCAGTGTAAGGTGCTATTTATATGACTGTAACTGTATTATGTTCATTAAATATCTTATCTTGTTTAATTTAATGTGGACCACAGGCCTAAAAGATTTGTTGATATTTTCCTCACATGCTGATGAGGAAACTGAGTCTCAGAAAGATTAAATACGCTTTCCAAAGTCAATATCAAGTGACTGATTCTAGTCTAGTACAAAAGCCCATGTTGTATTTTTTTTTAAAGAGAGAGGGACAGTGAGAGCGAGAGAATCACTTTTATTTAATTTTTCATCTAGTTTTCATTGCTCTAACATTAAGTTGTATATGTTGTGCTGGGGTTTGAACTTGAAAACCTTGTGTGAGCCACTCACTCTCCGCAGATAGGGTGACTGCTTTGCCCTGGCATCCTCTCCCTCCTCTCTAACTTCTTTCCCTCTACTTTAATCATAGCTCCTACACTCTGTCTTGACTTGATTGCACCCCTGCACCACGTACACATTGAAGCTTTAGAGCAACAAAAGCCACTTGAAAAACTAAATGAAAAATGATTTTCTCTTTCTCTCTCTCTCTCGCTGTCCCTCTCTCTTTAAAAAAATTAATAATAGGCTATGTTGTATTGATAATAATAATCCATATATATGAATAATAACATAATTTCACCTTTGCTGCAATATGTAATTTTTGTTGATATACATGAAAAAAATCAAAACTTAGACTGACACATTGTTTTTCTGTTTTTGTTTTTTTGTGGGGGAGGTACTGAAAAGTTAACCCAGGGTCACTTCACCACTGAGCTACATCCTGGCCCTTTTCAATTTTTATTTTGAGACAGGGTCTTGCTAACTTGCTTAGGACCTTGCTAAGTTGTAGAGGCTGACCTTGAATTTGCTATCCTTCGGTCTCAGCCTCCTGAGTGACTAGGATTACAGGGGTGTGCCACTTCACCAACCTATGTATTTTTTTTTTTTTTTGGTACCAGGGAGATTGATCCCAAGAATACTTAACCACTGAACCACATTCCAGCCCTTCTTTATTTTTTATTTTATTATTTTTTTAAAGAGAGAGGGACAGTAAGAAAGAGAGAGAAAAAGAGAATCAATTTTATTTAGTTTTTCATGTGGCCTTCATTGCTCAGTCATTTCATTCTGTACATGGTGCTGAGGTACGACCCTGCATCCTTGCACATGTGAGGCAAGCACCCTAACTGCTGAACCATTGCTCCAGCCTCTTTATTTTTATTGTGAGACAGGGTCTTGCTAATTTGCTTAGAACCTTGCTAAGTTGATAAGCTGCCTGTGAACTTGTGATCCTCCTGCCTCAGTCTCCTGAACTGCTGGGATTATAGGAATGCCTTCTTTTTTGATACTACATCAGAATTTGACAAGTAATAGCTTTTCTTAAAGAATAGTTATAGTGTGAAATTCAAAATCACATTAACAAACTTTTTGTATTCTGTTACATGAAAATCCATTCTTTTTTATCATATACAGTGAATGGATGGTTTTGTAACATTACTCATTGGCCATTAGAAAACAGTAATCCATTAAGTTATGCAGATCTTTCAACAGTTGACACATTTAATCATACAATTTCAAAAGTGAACATTTATTCATGTTATCATTCATCTCACCAAAATGTTTAAACTGAATTCATGCAGGGAGATACACATTTTCCAAATGTAACTCTCCCTTGAAATTCAAATTTTATCATTAGTAGCAAATTGTCAGTTGTTTTCCTTGAAGTAACAAACTCATTTTGTTCAGTTTTGAGAATATATCTGCCAAATATGAATAATCACTTTTTTTTCTAGTACTAGAGATCAAACCCAGGACCTTGCATATGCTAGGCAAGTGCTCTACCACTGAGCTACATCCCTAGCCTCTGTCATTTTTTTTTTTTTAAGAGAGATAGTGTGAGAAAGGGAGAGGGGGAGAACAGGAAGAAAGAATCAATTTTATTATTTTATTTAGTTTTTCACATGGCCCTCGTTGCTCCAACACTTCACTGCGTACATGGTGCTGAGTTTTGAACCCATGTCCCATACACACCGGGCAAGCATGGTAATCGCTGAACACTGCTTCAGCCCCCCTGTCATTCTTTTAATGATGTTTATAAAAGGAGGTGACTTGTTCAGTTTGCCATTCACTTGCACAAATGTTGTTTCTTCCATCATACTCTTAGTAGGCAGCAAAATGTCCACTTTCCATTTCTTCATACAGGATATTAACATGAGTATTCTCAATGATTGAAATTTAATAACAATAACTATAACGTCATCAAAGAAGTATTTAAGTGAAACAGATTTTTCAAAAATTTGGGGTTGCTGTGATTGGTGCCTGGGAAGAACACAGCAATACTAACGCAGGTGGTGCTACCACCTTGACTGCTGCTCAAGTAGGCAGCTTTACTCCCCCTGGCTTTCTCAACATCAAGCCGTCTGTCAGCTCGGTGAACAAGGCCAACACCATCTTACTTGGCCTAAGAACGGTTCTGACTCCATGAATCCCTGAAAGGTTCCCAGGGGTTCCTCTGGCATCCCTCAGACCACACAATGAGAACTGCACACCAAGACCATGGCCACGGCCTGCTGCCTGTCCTTGCAGGATCAGCTCTCCCCTGACGCTCTGGATCAGATCAGTTACTCTTGTTCCTCAGAGAACTTTGCAAGTGCGCCTCACCTCCTGCAGAGCACGGTGCAGTGTTCTGATTTTCCCAGTCTCATTTCCTGACATTTTTCTCAATTGCTTGCCTTCCTCAAACGTTCTGGGCTCCTTGTTTTGAAACTCTTCATGCAGGCTGGTTTCAGCAGGCTTTCCTCAGAGAATGATTCATTTTCTCCAAGCTTTGAGATTTCTGTCTAAATACTAGCTCACGGAAAGGCCTCCTGGATCACGACCCACAACTGCACTTCCGCCATCCTCTCAACCCTCTCCCCACCTCACTTTCGATTTTGCTCCTTATTTATTTCTTATTGCCCATGCTAGGATATCAGCTCTGTGGGGAAAAAAAAGAGATTTGAGTTTGTTCACTGCTATTTCCCCAATGCCAGGAAAATAATAAAGATGCAATGAAAATTATTGGAATAAATGAATAAGATGCATTCTAATAGACCCACTAAGGTCAATTCCAAGGTACATATTTGTCTCATGGAAACACAACACAGGTGTTTCTTTCTTTCTTCCTTTCTTTTTTGAGAGAGAAAGGGACAGTGAGAGAGAGTTTTTCATTTGGCTTTCATTGCTCTGATGCTTAATTGTGTACGTGGTGCTGGGATTTGAACCCATGTCCTTGCGCAAGCCAGGCAAGTGCTGTAACCCCTGAGCCACCGCTCTAGTCCCTACACAGGTATTTCTTAAATGAAAACTTCTCAGGTAAGCTGCATCAAACTAACTCAGGATATTTTTTAAAGCACATAACTTAGGCCCAGATACCAAAGATTCAGATTTAGTCAGCATAGGGTAGAACGACACACTGTATAGATTTTTTTTAACTCCCCTGGTAATTTTGAAGAATTGACAGTTTTGGGGAGTGACTTCTAATGGGTCCAAAGCTGTGTGGTTTCTTTGGAAGATGATGAAAATATTCTAAAATTTTAACACAGGTTAAAAAGTGATTGGAAATTATTACTAATTATTAAAATTCTACCACAATCCCATAGCTCAAATATATGACTTCAAGTCCTAAGTGTAGCAAACGTTTTTAGTTTTAAAAACATGTAAATAGAATAAATTTATAATCCTAACAATTTTAAGAGTTAAGTTTACAGTCCAAAGACATTAAACGTATTTCTATCATTGTGCAATCATCATATCAAATAATATTTATCTAAATAATTTAATGGAAAATTCAAACATAATCAAATCCATAAAGTAACTTCAATTTATAAAAGTAAAACCATAGTTCTAACAACATTACCACAGGGATTCAGATAAACTAGTAACCACACTGACAAGTAAATAACATTGTTATTTATGGAATATTATTTAAAATTATTTATGCTTATAGTTGCCTTTTACAACCCAAAGATTTTCATCCAGATTTCATATTGAAAATAAATTCATTGATTCAACATGAGACAGATTGCATATTAAATCTATTAAATGTCAGGCTTGTTATTCTAGGTTCATTTAAAAAACAAACTTTTTCATAAACCATGGGAAGATGTTCATAAGATAATAGCAGCTGTGGCAGAAAATACATTTTCATTTAGGAAAAATGACAATATTTTTGTTTAATGGGTAAGATTAATAATAGTGCTTTGGAAGTGTTAGAAAGAAGTTAAAAGATATTTTAAGTGTAAACATTTATAATCAATAACCTGTCTACTGTTTATTATTGCAGTATCAGATGCTACTACATCTTAACAACACACCAAATTCCAAGGCCTTGTCTAACCACATCCCACAGGGTCAAAACATAGCCTGCCATTGTGACTAAGAGGATTACTCGGTTGGTCAGGAATTTCCTCAGTTTCTCCTCTTCTCTCCTGTCCTTCCTTCTTTGTGCTTAGACTTTCTCTTAGTCCTTCAGAGGTTCTTATTAACATATTCTCTTTTGTGCCTTTATCTTAAGTAGCTTTGAGGTACTTTCCCCTTTTGAAAAGAAAAAATCAAAATTCGATTTCCCTTCTCTTATCTCTCATATTCCCCACCTAGTTTTTGTTCATTTTTTCAGTTCTGGAGTTAGAATCCTAGGCCTTGCACATACAGTCTCTCTACCTCTGAGCCAGACCCCTGTCCTCAATCTAACATTTAAGAATTCTATTTCCCTTTATAGTCAAATTCCTTCTAAGAGAAACTGACCTTCCTTCTCCCTTTCTCTTCATGATTCACTCCTGAATCCTGCCTATTCTACTGAAATGTCCTATGCCAAGGCAACCAGGGGCAAAGGGTATGTTTTTGTTCTCTTACTTGACCTCTGTCTGATTTGGATAGTCTTAATGGCTCCTTACTGTGTGTGTGTGTGTGTGTGTGTGTGTGAGAGAGAGAGAGAGAGAGAGAGTTACTGGTTTTTGTTTTTTCTTCACTTAGTTATGAATGTGGTGCTGGGGACTGAACCCAGGTCCTCACACCTGCCTGGCAAGTGCTGTACCAGAGCCACCTCTCCAGCCCCATTGCTCCTTACTCTTTAAGCTCTTCCATGGGGCCTGTGTAACGTAACTCTCAGTTACCCACAGTTCTTATTCCTTTGCACTCCTTGTCCTCTTAAGTGTTGCTATTTCCCATGTATCTGAACTCTCTAAACATCTGTAATTGGAAGCATATCTCAGACTCAGTTATAAAATTCAGCTCATCATCTTCTCCCCAGCCTTGCCTTCCTGGGTGTCAGTGAAGTGCATCACCATACATCGGTTGCCCTTCTGTGCTGTGCCTCATGTTGAGAACTGGTTTACTGAAATTGCCTCTGATCTGTTGCCCTGTCCACTCAGTTCAATTCTCCACACTGCTTGAGTTAATCTGTTCTTTGTAATTAAATAAAATTATGTCACTCCTTTACTTAAAAAATCCACCAGTTAGAGAAAAAAGGAAATAAATTTTAAGCTTCCCTAAAGGCCCTAATACTGCCTGGTTCCTGCTTTCCCATCCCACCTTCCACTCCAGTTATTCTCCATCATCACCCTTCTCTCCAGCCAAATGCAACTCAGTGGATTTCTCCAAAGTACAGAGCAGCTTTCTTCTTCTTCATCCCTTAAAATTAAGCTAAGTGACACTTTCCCCCATAATGTGTCCTTAGATCTTATTCTCCCCCACAAAATACCCCTTCCACAGGCAAAACTTTAGATTTAGAGGCCCCTCATTTATTTACCTAAAGCTTCCTCTTCCTACCTCTTCCTATCAGAGTAAATTTCAATCCTGGATTTACTTTTATTTCCTTTACTATAATCTTGGCTGATGAGGGAAAACACTGTGTTTTCCTTGTCATGGTATTTCCCAAACTAAGAACAGTGCTTGGCAGTAGTAATGAGCAAGAAAGCCCACTGAATGGGTGAATAATGAGTTGAATCAAATAAATTGCTTTTTGACTTAAATATATAGCCAACCATATTGTAGCCCTTAATTACTGTTTCACCACACAAAAATGCTCCTTTATAAATCTAATCTACTAAATATTTGGTTTCACTTTGGTTCACTCTTAAATAAGAACACTAAGTGTATACAGAAGTCTTCTCATACGATTTTAGTTTTACTTTTCCTCATTTATGCCATGTGTTACATATGTACACTCTAGTGAAAAACTATGTGAATTTGACTTGTACATTCAGTTGGTAAACATTTATGTGGGTATGAATATAAATATCTCTGGCTTCCAGAATATCCTGACCCAAATAGTGAGATAGAGACAAGAGACCTTCAGACAGGAAATGACTGTTAGCCGTGCTCAGAAGACAGCCAAAGGCTGTGCTGATTGGTTTGTTTGCTTATTTTTGCCTTGCTTCAAGAGCCTGACAATGCTAAGAACAGAATGAGAGCTAACTCATTATTTTATCTTATGTATCTTACATTTATATAGCTATGAACACTTTAAAGTACTTTTAAGCTAATTTTTCTCTTCTTTTTGTTTAATCTTTCTGAATCTTCAGTTCTTCTAACAAAATCCAAAACTGTATGCTTATTATTTTACTATATATAAAATTTAAATCCAATTATTATATTTAAACCTTATTTGGAATTTTAAAAATAGTCTGTCTCACTTGGCACAGAGGTGTATGCCTCTATTCCCATTTACTCAGGAGGCTGAGACAGGAGGACTGCTTGAGTCTAGGAGTTCAACACCAGCTAAGGAAACAAAATGAAACCTGTTAAAAAAAAAAAAAAAGAAAGAAAAAAAGTCTGTCTTGTGCTTTATAATACTTTTAAATATTTTAAATGACCTTTTAGTTGTTTGCTTTCTACAACATAAATATGGGTATTCCTCAGGGAAATCTGTAATTCTAATCTGAAGCATCCCAACACCTACTGTAGATTGACCTTCAACTCCAAATTACTTTTGTGAATATAATTTGAGGAACTCTACTGCTCATTATTTATCATAGAACATTATTTTCCCATGTACTAAGGTAAAATGTCAAATCTTTTTTTTTTTTTTTGATGCTGAGAATTGAACCCATTGTCTCACTGCATGCTGAGCGCACACTCTACCACGGGGCTGCACCCCCAGCCACCGCTTCACTCTGAAGATGCTCCTCATTACTGTACTACAGAAGTGTTCTTAGAAGTATTGTTTCTTCCACTGAAGGAAAGCAATTGCTATTTCTATGCCATTACTAGGTATTAGGATGGGTTTTCACTCTTTTCTGTCTTACTCTTGAAACTATACCTTTGAGACCTAGTGAACTTATTTGTAGGTGTCATCTACAACCAGTGTCTTAATATTTAATTCCCAGAAGGACTATTCCAAGGATGTATAGGTAATAGAATTTGTTTTAAGTTGTCTGTATGGCTCATAATGAGACGGGGAGGGGTGGTGTCAGGCAGTCAGAGTAGTTAGAATGCTTGAGTCAGTTAAGGGAAAACCAGTTCTTTTTCTTTTAAGATCAATTTGATATCCCCCAATGCTAGTAAGGAGGGACTGTCAAGGTGGTTCCAGAAGCAGACACACCTTTCTGCTAGGGAAGGTGCCACATTCTTTCTATGCAAACCAAAGGGTGGACCCAACCAGAATTTCTCCTAGGTTTGGGGGAAGTGAGAAGATGACTAGTTGAAGGGAGAACATCCTATAAAAAGGGCGAACCTAATTGCCTCTTCGGCTCTGTCCCCTTCTCCCACTCTGGGGGAAGTCTGCTGTTTTTCCTATGCTTTGCTTTCTATTATTTTCTTAAAATAAAGTCTGTCTATTTTGCTTGCCTTGGTGTCCCTCAGTTTCATTCTTTGCCTCCAGGGAAAAGAACTCAACTTCCACCAAACCAGCATCGATAATATAGCTTCGGTACAGTCATATATGGACACTGTGATTGAATATAAGCAGTTAAATAGAAAACAACTAGTTCTTGACTTTCTCCATGGGTCAGGTGCAGTTATAAGCACTGGAAAACAACAGAATACAAACACTGCCACCATTAATATGCTTCAACCATACAAAATGACCCATAGGGTCTTACATGGAGCATACTGGTGTCTATTATACAATTCAGAATGACATATTAAGTTTAATAATTATTTTCCCTACCTTAATGGGAGTTTTTCCCTTAATTTCTTTTTTCTTTCCTTTTTAATAAGGGGGGGGGAGAAAGAAAGAATCAGTTTTATTTAGTTTCTCATGTGGCTTTCTTTGCTCTGACACTTGGTTGTGTACATGGTGCTGGGGTTTGAACCTGCATCCTTGCACATGCCAGGCCAGTGTTGTAACCTCTGAGCCACCGCTCCAGCTCCTGCCCTTAATTTCTTAATACATTATTTTAAAATATTTGATTTGTGTGCACATTTGTATGACACTTCAAATCATGATGCAACAGTGTATGATATCAACAGCTAAATATATCTGAAGAAGTCCATTTCCAAAATAGATCCAATAAACCAGTCACTCTGTCCTCCCACAGGGAACAGGAAATGAGTTCTTTTTCTCAGCATACCAGAGAATGCCAATCTCTCATGTTGGAAAACAGGAAGTCAGCACCAAGGAAGCCAAACTACAAACCATTCCCAGAGTAAACAGCAAGGCAGTTTGCAAAGCAAATTTTTAGGAATAATGCCTTTTTTTTTTAAAGGTTTATATTATTTAAAGTGAACCTTGAGGAAACAATTAACCAAACCCAGGATATAGAAAATTCTAAAGAACAAATAACCCAATTTTTTAAATAAATGAAAGCAATGGAAAGAAAGAGAGGGAACGGGGGCTGGCCTGGTGGCTCAGTGGTGCTGTCTGGCATGGGTGAGGACCTGGGTTTGAACCCCAGCACCACATACACAATTAAGTGTCCAAACAATGAAAACCTGATGAAAAAATATATAAAACTGATATCTCACTCCCCAGATAGGTGGGGGGAAGGAAAGAAGAATGGAGGCAGGGAGGGAGAAAGAAAGTGAGAGATATGGACCAAATTCAATGTCCAGTCTTTGTACAATTTTGATTCCAACCAATCATCTATAAAAAGATGTTTCTAGTCCAGGCACAGCAGCCTGCCTACTTGAGTGGATGAAGCAGGAGGCCAAGGTCAGTCTCAGCAGCTTAGTGAGACCCTGAAATCAGAATGTATAATTTTTAAAAAAGGATTTGGGGATGTAGATCAGTGTTAGAGGTCTTGTCCAACAAGTTCCAGCCCATGGGAACAATACCCAGCATAGCAAAATAAATAAATAAATAAATAAAAATAAAATTATCTATCTATCTATATGTATATATATATATATATTAGGATAATATATATAATTATATTAGATAATATTAAATAGATAATATTAAGGAGATAGTGCTAATTCTGGAGATTTAATAATATGATTGTGTGCATATATATTTATTTGGTACCAGAAATTTAACCCAATGGTGCTTTACACTAGGTCACATCCCCAACACTTTTTCTTTTTTATTTTGAGATAGGGTCTCATGAAGTTGCTTAGTACCTTGCTTAGTTGCTAAGGCTGGCTTTGAACTTGTAATCCTCTTATCTCAGCCTCCTGAACATCTGAGAATACAGGCCTGCACCTGTTATGCGCAGATCTCTAGTCCCCAAAGACCACCAAGGAGCTGAATCCAATGCAAACAAACATTCGAGGGTCTTTTTAATGCAAACTCCAGCCTGGGCTCCCTCCTTCACTGTCACCAAGGCATCTAGGGAGAGAGCCCAGAGCCCTAGTACAGCGGGATTTTTATAGGGTTTCACGGTGAAGCGGGAAATTCAAGCATAGCACAATACACGATTGGTTGACCTTCTAACATACATGGTATATTTCTATTGGCCATTGTACCCTCTGTGTCAGACTTCTACCATATATAGTTTGATATGTTCCTGGAACGTTAGGTGTTGGCTTTCAGCTCCTGATTGGCTGTTGCTAAGGGTCCGTTCATCTGGTGGTATGAAACGTTGTTTGTTGTTCTCTGTTCTTAGTAAATTGGAATTTAGGCCTACTCCAAATACAAGTCAAAGTGGAGCCTGTCATGGCTCCAACATGGCTAAACTGCTGTGCACTTTGTTTCAGTAGCGGTTCAGCCAAGCCGCTGCCCTGCACTCTCTCACACTCTCTCGCTGAGGCTTGCCTGAGGCGCTGCTTGCACCCTCTCTCACACCATCATGCCCAGCTTGTATTTATATTTTTAAAGGTTTTGAATATTAGAGATACAAATTGATACATTTTATACATGTGATAATGTCAGAAATTTACTTTCAAATATTCCAGTTGTATTCCTTTTCTTTGTGCAGGTTAAAAGTAAGTTTTATTTATTTGTTTATTTTAAAGAGAGAGGGCGAGAAAGAGAGAATCAATTTTATTTTATTTAGTTTTTCATGTGACTTTCGTTGCTCCAACTCTTCATTGCATATGTGGTACTAGGCTTTGAACCCGGGTCCTCACACAGGCAAGGCAAGTGCCATGACCGCTAAGCCACCGCTCCAGCCCCTAAAATTAAGTTTTAAAAGTGAATAAATAAAGAAAATCAGAGTGTTTGTTAATGATGGAAGCCATTGAACTAAACCACAGCCCCATAGCATGTTTCTAATAAGTTTTATTTTATTTTTTTGTTTTTTTTAAAGAGAGAGGGACAGTGAGAGAGACAGAGAAAGAGAGAAACAACTTTATTTAGTTTTTCACATGGCCTTAGTTGCTCTAACACTCAGTTGTGTACGTGGTGCTGGGGTTTGAAACTGGGTCCTCGTGCTTGCCAGGCAAGCGCCGAAACCGCTGAGCCACCGCTCCAGCCCCTCTAATAAGTTTTAAATGAATACAAATTATATTTTCATCTCATCTTGGGTTTTTGCAAAAGGACCAACTGAGAGAAAAGTTTCTTTGAGAGTAATTTATTTGGGAACATAATTTCAAGGGTCAGCATTAAAAATCAGTGGGAGAAATGGGCAAAAGGGAAAGACCATAAAAAAATACATACTGATTTAGCTTCCACTTTGAGAATAGGGAGTCAATCTGCAAGAGCATCTGAAGGTGTCCTGACCTGTGTCTCAGAACCAATCCACTGGGAAGAAAAGGGAAAGCTTAGTCAATCTAGTCCACTGGCCGTAGACTATAGTACCAGTGATTAACAGCTCTGCAGAAGTCTGAAAGCTGAGAGAGTCCCTGCGGACAGGTATAACAGAAGCCCTTGAGTAGGCAGTAAGAGGTACCTGTTGGTGGCTATGGACCAATTGCACCTTGGTGAACCAGTTTATAAGAAGATCAGAAGTGGCACATAAGAGTTGTTCAGATACATCCCATTCCTTTTGCTTACCACTCATCTCTCATTTGCCTTCCACCAAGTCTAGTCAATTACAGAATTCCCTTCAATGTGGTAGCTGGCTGACATCTCTGCAAAGACTCTATGCAAGAAAGTGAGTGGAAAAGCTGCTGTCCCCAGTACTGATCTTTACCATAACTAATCTTATTTTTCTCTCTCCTCAACTACCAGTTTTAGACTTGTCTCGCCCTGGGCCTGGGCCTAGGCTGGTTTTTGTTGTTTGCCTTTGGGGAGACTCAGACCTTCATCCCACAGGGGTTGTGCCCTTGGTTCCCTTGTGCTTATCACATGCTGGTTGATGAAATTTTCCATTCTCAATTGACACTGTGTGTGGTAGTATAAAGAGTCACCCAGTGAGCATCCCCTAGTTTATAGATCCTGAATCTATACAGATACAGATACACGTCTACACATCTACACACATCTATATGTAGGATATATGTGTGTGTGTGTGTGTGTGTGTGTGTATATATATATATATATATATATATATATATCCCTGTCTTCATAGTATAACAGGAGCTCAAAGCTACTCATGGTAAAAATCAATGAAAATTTCCACTATCACATACATTTCTTTGTCTACTATTGAATTTCACGACTAGTAAGTATTCAAATATAACAATGTACAGGAAGCCCATAAGATATTCAGAATGCAGTACTGAGTGTGTAAACAGAAGAGTGCTTAAGGTCACAAACAGTCTAATTAGCAGCAGCAGATAGCATGTTATACATTCGTAAACTTGACCTCAAACCATCACCCACCTTAAAATACAAAGCAAAACAAAAACAAGTAAACATGTTTGTAAAATGATTGTATTAAATGAAATCTTCCCATAAATAAATTTAGGAAACTCTAATAGCTATCCTTTTTCTGTTTAAAATAATATACACTTTTTCTCAGTACGGATTTGAAGAAGATGTATGGTTCCAGACAAAGCAGAAGTCAGTATCTACTTCTGCGGGTTGTAGATAAGTTGCCCCAACTATCATAGCTCAGCAGTTGTTATTTGACACAGGTAGAACAGTCACATTTTCTCTCCTGAGTTTTTCATATGTGAGTGAAATTACACAGTGAAATGACAGGAAAACAGATGGGGCATAATTATGCCTGGGACAGCATTTTAACAATACAACCAAAAAGTTCAGGCCTTTGGATTCTTTATTTTTTTCTTTTTTTAAGAGAGAGAGGGACAATCGGAGAGAGAGAAAGAGAAAATTAATTAATTTTTTTAAAAAGAGAAGGAGAAAGAATCAATTTTATTTAGCTTCTCATATGGCCTTCATTGCCCTGACACTCTGCTGTGTACGTGGTGCTGGGGTTCAAACTCAGGTTACCTCACACACCAGGCAAGCACCATAACTACTGAGCCACCACTCTAGTCCTGGATTCTTTCTTTTATGTGGTTAACTCTTTTAGTCTTTCTGTAGATTTTTATAGGAATTAATAAACTCACAGCCCTTTTTTCTTACATTAGGCAATCAGTTCCTATTGCTAGTAATCAAAGAACTTTTAACAATACATAAATACAATCTACACTGACTATTTCATTCTCCATATGCCTATTGTAGTGACAGTCCACAACACGCAGTTCAATATTGAGGTTCTTTAACTACCTGGAAAGTTATCTCCCTAACTTGAGTGTGAACTACCTGGACATTTCTATCATTGTTCTTCTCCTTAGGCCACGCTTCAACCTAGCCATGACTACTGCAAAGACGTACTTCTCCACTGGGTACCCGTCAAGACCCATAAAAAACACCTAAAAACAGTCATGCTGGGCATATCACCTTGTGCTTATTCAAATTCACCTTCTCTACATAAGCAAAAGAGCAGGGCTTATTGGATGCTACTTAAATAAAAAATAATGAACACTTTTTTTGCATAAATTCAAAATATTACAAAGAGTATTCTGTTCTTTCACCAACATTAATGGTTATTGAAAATATTAAAGAAATTTCCAAGATGAAAACTATAATTTCTTGTTAGATGCAATAAATATAGCATTTTGAAGAGTTTTTAAAATAGTGGTAAAAAGGTCTGTTTTCCTCAGCTTGCAAAGCATAAACACTTTATTTCATAAAACATCCAAATAGAAGGGTGATTACTTTTAGCACGTGGAATTATTGAAGGAGTGCCTGTTCTAGACTGAAGCCATTCTGAAGTATGAATTAAGAGCAATGGCTTGTTATTTGCAAGATAAGGTTCTTCTCAATTTGAATACTGAGATGAAAAAAAGAAAAACTCTTTAGGAAAAATATTTAGCTTTTTAGAAAATAGTAGCTCTTCTGGTTTTCTCTTTGCTTTTATCCATACGCCTTTTAACACACAAAGGTAGCTCCATCTCAGAATGCCTACCATACTTTGCTTCATTCCTATAATTTTCTTTGAAAATTTTCTTAAAGACGTATTATTATGGCAAAGTACATAAGAGATAACTAAGTTAAGCAAAGCTTTAACATATTTTGCATAAAGAATTTTTATGAAACTAGCAATTGTCTGTGAAGTCACTCCATTTTCAAGGACATTCTGAATATAGCCTCTTCTAAAACTACCTTGAAAAATTATTTTAGGAGTTAATGCAGGAAGTGAATAAAGAAATGCCCAAAAGTAAGCAATGAGTATGAGAAACAAGGTCAGCTATGTATTATCTAGAAGTGTGAAAAAGAGAAAAAAAACTAGAAAAAAGTTAAGAATATCGTAAATCCAAGATGTTTGGATTATTATCCTTAGAATAGAAAATTTAAATGATATAATCTTAGATCTTATTCTTTATGCATCCAACCACATTACTTGATTCAAATTAAAATATTGTGGTTTTTATATTTATGTTTATGATCATGTATGTATGTACAACAGTGATATGCATGCTGCTTATTGGTTTTTTAAATGCACTTATAAAGTATGAAATGTAATTTTAGTGACTGAAAACCTTAGCTATGAACATAATAATACAACTAATAAATACTAGAAAGCAGGTGGGAGAAAGGGGATTGATACGGTGGGAGTGCTAAACATCCCTTGCTTCCTATAGGTAGTCAACAGATACTGCTCAATGCTGTCTGCAGATCTAGAAATGGCAAAGGATTAATTCCAAAACTTACAAAACAACCTGCTGGAATCTTCAACTGGAGTTGGACCTCTTAAAAGGAACTGGGAAGAAGCCTGGTAATTTTATGTACATGATTTTGTTCTCTTTTACTTAAAGTGTGTGCTCCTGTGTGTATCAATTTCAGATCCCACTGAAAATCTGGATTCACTCCTGAACCACTCCCTCAGGGCAGGACTTGTACACAGGAGGACCTGGAAGCTAAAGTTTCTTCAGCTGCAGGGCAATCCATCCTGGATGACTAAAAACAGAAATTAATGACTCTGGTTGCTGCTGAGAGACAGTATTGGTAGCGATGAAAGGAAGGGGGAGAAGGAAAGAAGCATACACTTTTCATTTCACAGCTACCCATGTTTTACTTTTCATAAATATCAACATATAATTTATAATTTGTCAACTTGCTCTTCCCTCTTTTATGCATACAAAAGCTCTCTGTTGAAGATAAGAGATATGACTACAAAAGATATGGGTATATATTTTGTACATTTTTAACTAACTATGATGGCAAGCCTTATTTTTTCTTTATAAACCTGCATTTCAGTTCACTGCAATACCACTTGGCAAAGCAGCGGAGTGTAGATAATAGGCCATAGAACATCTGGGATTATATTCTTACCCTGAAGAAGAGCAACCGCAAAGCATTCGTCATGGCCTTTTCTTATCAAATACAGAGTTTTTGATAGAATGCTTAAAGATACAGGAGTATTTTCTGCTTATAAAGAGTTTTCTCTTGAATGGAGAGTTTCTTTTTACCCACAATATGTTTTTTTAAAGGAAAAATTCATGATTTTCATCATAGAATCTCTGAAGCATTATAGCAGCAGGGTTTAGCTCTTCAAAATAGCTAGTAATATTGTTTGGGGCAGATGTATTCCTGTGCCTGCTAGTGAGTAAGAAAGCCAAGATAAAGTGTTGCTCTTTTCAGATAATTGGACCATTTTTACCTGCCATTGAAGGAAAGCAACCATAAGCAGACACCAACTCCATGGCAACATGCAGATCAGCATTTTCCTTTTCAATACCTAGGAAACATCATTTTTCTGAACTTCTGCTTATGCATTTTTTTCTGTTAGTAATAGATTATATGAATAGCAGGAAAAAAAAAGCCTAAGCATGGTTAAAGTAGAATTCATTACTGGGTCATTCAAGGACTTAAACAAGAAAGGACAGTCTTGGCAAATGAACAAAAATGGAAGACACATGGATTTCTTCCCAGCCTCAAGAGCAGATTGGTTGGAAGGCCCCAGCTGATAACCAGGAAAGTCTTATCCCCTGAACAGTTTTGCAATGAATGGCAAAGAATAAAAGGAGGAAAAACCTAATTAGGCAATATAAATACATCCCTTTTGATTTATTTCCCACCTCGTATTCTTCCAGCAGAATGGTTACCGTCATCAGTAACACTTGCATTGCTTCCTAGACTTGAATATAAATTTGATGCAAAGAACTGCAGCCTACAAATCTGTTTATCAAAGAGTTTATAAATGACTAACCTCTAGTTTGAGGGGTTTTAAAACATTAATATTTTAGTTTCAATTTTTGCCAAGAAATTCTGCATGGATATTTCTTTTCTTTTCTTTTCTTTTCTTTTCTTTTTTTTTAAAGAGAGGGAGAGTGAGAGACAGAGAAAGAGAATCAATTTTATTTAGTTTTTCATGTAGCCTTCATTGCTCTGACACTTAGTTGTATATGTGGTGCTACGGTTACAACTTGGGTCCTTGTGCATGCCAGGCAAGTGCTGTAACTGCTGAGCCACCATTCCAGCCCTTGATATTTCTAATAGCAACTAACCTCAATAAATTATTGCTAAGAGGTAAGCCATTTTAAATGAAAAGATGTTAAAGCATGGAAACACAACATATTTAATTATAAATACCATAATGGATCAGAAATAAAGAGAGCTTGTAGGTAAATGAAGGTAGGAGAATATGGAATCTCCAAGGTCCACTCAAGTCAAGGCTTCGTCAAGGAGCAAGAAATACTGACTTACAAGAAGAAAGAGAAATGAAAAATTGAATTTAAAAAAAATTCTAAAATAGGTGCTGGAGAGGTAGCTCAGTGGTAGAGCACTTGCCTGGCATGAGCAAGGACCCGAGCACCACATACAGAACTGAGTGGAGGAAAAACAAATACCAGATGAAAAAAAAAATCACAACTTTCTTTCTCTTTAAAAAAATAAATTCTAAAATACTCTTGAAAAATGTTTAATTATAATGGCATGGTAGGCTACAGTTGGCATGACACATTGTAAAAACAATGGCCTACTTGTAGGAATGAGCAAAAAATACATGTCGTGAGGAAATTGTAGCACAGAAGAGAAGATATAAGAATTGTAGGCAAAAATATATTTATTAGAGGAACTATTTTATAAGCAGACATTAAAAGCCCCAGAAAAATTAATAACAATAGAATAAACAGTAAAAATAAAATTTGTGTTATATTTGAAATAGAAAAAAATGAATAATCATAATTACTATGCAAAATTAATTAAAGCATTAACAGGAGCAAAATACTATGCAAGTAGATTGAAGACCAAATGTGTGATTTAGTATCAGATACTAGAATTAAAAAATTCCAGGGAAGTACTGAATCTCTCTTGTTCACTGCTATGAATCTAATACTTACTATTGTACCAGGTATACAGTAGGCACAAAATAAAGAATAGTTGAATGGTCTGGTACCGGTATTGGCTTGTTCTGGCATTACACTGCTGTTCTTGATTGTTTGATAATGAACCCCTCCTAATTGTAAGACCATGTCTATCGAGTAAAAAAATTAAAAATGGATAAACAAAATCATGCAAATAATGTAAGCCATAATGGAGTAGGCAGCAAACATTTCTTCTAAGGTGACTTTTTTTTTTTAAAGAGAGATGGATAGTGAGAGAGAGAAAGACGGAAACAATATTTAGTTTTTCGTGTGACTTCTGTTGCTCCATGACATCGCTGTGTACATGGTGCCAGGGTTCGAACTTGAGTACTCATGCATGCCCTGCAAGCGCCATAACCGCCAAGCCACTGCTCCAGCCCCTCTAAGGTGCCTTTAACAAACATGGTAGGTTTTCCTAACCTCTGTGAAATTCTGGCTTCTCTTAGACCAGAGAAATCCATGGAATAGCTGCCAGGGATCATGGACAACCACCAGAGAAGAAGTTAGACCCTAGGTAGCCAACAACCTCCTGAGAATTGAGCACAAGAAGAGCCAAGGGTCCTCTTGCTAGGATTAATTGTGCACAAGGGCTAGAGAAGAGCTCTATTTAAGAAGAACAAGTGAATCTGCTCAACAGCTCTTACTGAATTCCTGTTGAGTACCCACTGAAAACCTACTTTGTGCCAAGCATGCTACCAAGTCCACAGAAGGAGAAGCAATCTCTGCTTTCAAGAAACTCAGAGGTGCACACACACACACACACACACACACACACACTGTTCTTCAACCTTTAGAACTGTATTCTTTGAAACTCGGGTGACAGGTTAATTTGTAGGCTAAAAATGAAAGAATTTAAGAGACAGTAGGAATGTGGGGAAAAGTTCATAATGAAAATAGATCATATTAAATGTGAGATTCTTATGCCTTGAAGAATAATTTATCACTGCAAAGGAGATCGGTCTTGATATTAAAATTTGAAATTAAAGCTCCTTAAAGTTTTAAGCTCAACATACAACTTACTCTACCTTAAATTTTAGCAGTTCCTGAAAAAAGATTTGATAGCTTCTGTTTAATATTTTAGCACACCTTAAAACTATACTTATAAAATATTCAATTTACTTAAGTACTTTAGTTGTCTGACTTAAGCTCCTCTCAAGTGTAAAATTAGTTCTTACAAAGATAATATGTTAAACTTGGAAATAATTTGATTCTTAATCTCTTTTAAGAGATTATATATACATATTAAAGGCTTGATTTAAAATTTATAGTCTAAATCAATCATTAAATTACTCTGCCACCAACACCACCCCCAGGCAACTAGCATCTGTTTATTATAGATTAATTTGCATTTAATATAACTTTATATAAATGAATTTTCCAACATGTCCTGTTTTATAAGCTTGCTTCACTCAGAACAATTATTTCAAGCCCCATTTATGTGGTAATAGGAATCAATAGTTCATCCCTTCTTGTTGCTGAATAGTTTTCTGCATGCAAATGTGCACAACTTATTTGTGTTCATTTGCTGAGGGATGTTTGGGTTGTTTTTTTCTACTACAAGTCAAGATTCTATGAATATTGACAACACTTTGAACATATGCTTTCATTTCTCTAATAAATATTAAAAATTGAATGGATGGATCATATAATATTTAATTTTTTTAAATAAAATGCCTATTATTTTCAAAAATGATTGGATCATTTTATATTTCCACTTGTGGGCAAATGTGCCAATCTCACATACTCATCAACATCTGGTCTAGTTAGTGGAATTAACTTTTTTTTTTAAATTTTTTTTGAACAACCATACAAGTTTTTAATAAAATAATATAAAATGTGTATATATTCTGGATATTACAATTAACCCCAGGAGTGCCCCCCCAATTACCCACCCTTATCCCTTCTTTCCCCTTCCCACAATATCTTTAAAAAAGGATTATATTGTATAGCATTAAATCTTATCTGGATTTAACTCATGATAATAGACCAACTTTCTCACTGGCCAGGGTCTAGTCCCAACCTCCACAGATGAGTGGAGACAATGGACTTAACTTTTAATCATTTGATTGAGTATGTAGTAAAATCTTATCATGGTTTTCATCTCTATTTCCCCAATGACTAGAGGGTGTCAGGCATTAATTCATATGGCTACATGCTATCCATCACTAATGCTGGTTTCAATGTTTTAGTGTTTTTCCAAATATATTGCCAATCTTTTAACTGAGTTGTTTAATTTTTTTTATCATTTAGTGTCAAGGGTTCTTTACATAGTATAGATATGAGTTATGAATCAGATATCTAATTTGTAAACATTTTCAACTAGTTTGTGACTTGTCTTTTCATTCTCTTAAAAGTGCCCTTTGAGGGGCTAGAGTGGTGGCTGAGTGGTTGCACCACTTGCCTGGCATGTGCAAGGACATGGGTTAGAACCCCAGCACCACATATACAACTAAGTTTTAGAGCAATGAAAGCCACATAAAAAACTAAATAAAAATTGATTCTCTTGGGGCTGGAGTGGTGGCTCTGCGGTTACAGGGCTTGGCCAGCATGCACAAGTACATGGGTTCAAACACCAGCATTCACATACACAACTTAGTGTTAGAGCAATGAAAGCCATGTGAAAAACTAAATAAAACTTGATTCTCTCTCCCTCCCACCCTCCTTCTCTCTTTAAAAAAAAATGATTCTTTTTCTGACTCTCTCTCACAGTCCCTCTCTTTTTTTAAAGTGTCTTTCGAGAAAATAACACCTAGAATTAATAAGGAGTCATTATACAAATGCACAAAAATTGATTATGCTTCTATGTACTAGCGATGCAAACGTGGATGCCAAAATTGAAAACACCACTTAAAATCGCTTAAAAAACAGGAAGTACTTAGATTTAAATATAACAAAATGTTTACAGGACTTCTATGCCCCAAACTTTGTTTGTCTTTGAAGGAAGTCATCAAAGACAATCTAAATATGAAAGGAAAGAAAAAACATGTTCATGCATATAAAGATACAGTATAGTCAATATACTAAAGCTGTTAATTTTCTCCAGATTATTTCACTGGTCTGACACAATTCCTACCATATATCCCAGCAAGATTTTCTGTATGTATACTTAGGATTATTGTAATATGTAAATGGAATTGGGAATGTAGTTCTGGAATAGATTGTTTGCCTAGCATGAGTGAAACCTTGGGTTAGATCCCCACCCCTCCCTACACATATATAATGACTTATTAATACACACTCCAAACTGGAAAGAACGCACGTGTTCATTCTTTAATGAACTGATGGTTGAACAAGTTTCAGTATATCTTTACCAGGTTAGAAGGAAAATGTACATACATATATGAATGAAGTTGAAATATAAAGGAACCAGAATAAAACGGTTTCAAAAAAAGAGAATAAATGGAGAAGACTCAGTTTAATCAATTTCAGGAGTCATTAGATAACTGCAGTAATTAAGACTGTCTGATATTAGGGAAGAGAGAGACACAGAAATCAATGGAGTAAAACAGAAAAATCACAAATAGAACGACTTTTTATTTTCTATTTTTGTTACAGTTCTAGGGATTTCACCAGGGTTTCATCTGTGTCAGGTAAGTGCTATACCACTGAGCTATACCTCCAGCTCTGCCTAGCGAATTTTTAACAAAAGAACAAAATCAATTCAACGGAAGAAAGGCAGACTGAAAAAAAATGATGTTGGAGCAAGTGAATATCCACAGGCCAAAAACAGTAACGTTAACCTAAGTTGCATACCTTACCCAAAAAATTAACTCAAAATGAATTAACGGATTAAATGTAAGACTTATAAACTATAACACTTTTATAAACAGCATAGAAGAAAATCTTTGGGACCTAGGGTTAGGCAAAGACTTCTTAGACTTGAAACCAAACACATAAACAATCCATACAAAAACATTAGGCTTTATCAAAATTAAAAACTGTTAGTTTGCAAAACTCCTTGTTAAGAGGACAAAAGACAAGCTAATACAAAGGATAAACATCTAGAATATATGAAGAATTCTGAAAAGTCAAGAGTAAAGTCCAAACAATCCAATTAGATTATGGTCAAAGAGCTTGAGGATATGCTTCACTGAAGAAAATACAAAGACGCCAAATAAATACATGAAAAGATGCTGACCACTGCTAGCTTTTAAGAACATGCAAACTGAAACCACACTGAGATGTCACTGCATTCCTGTAAGAATAGCTACTGGAAAACACAGGGCCACCACCAAATACTAATTAAGACCTGAAGAATTTGCATCCAGAGAATGAATGAATGTAAAATGGTACAAACACTCTGGAAGACATTTTGGCAGTTTCTTAAAAATTAAATATGAAATGACCTTGTAACCCTGTAATTGTACTCTTGAGCATTTGTCTCAAAGAAAAATGAAAACTTGCATTCATACAAAAACTTGTTCTGCTGGCTGGAGCGGTGGCTCAGTGGTTATGGCGCTTGCCTGGCATGCTCGAGTACTTGAGTTCAAACCCCAGCACCACGTACACAACCAAGTGTTCCGGGAATGAAAGTCATGTGAAAAACTAAATAAAGATTGTTTTTAAAAAAAACTTGTTCTGCATAAAAATGTATATAATAGCTTTATTAATACTAGCTCCAAACTGGAAAGAACCTACATGTTCTTTAACTGATGGATGGCTAAGCAAATTTCAGTGCATCTATTCCTTGGAATATCACACAGAAGTAAAAGTAATGAAATATTAATACATGAAGAAAACTGGAAAAATCTCCATAGAGTTATGCCACATGAAAAAAGTCAATTCCAAGAATCACAAACTATATGATTTCATTTACAAAATTCTTTTGTTGGGGATTGAATCAGAGCCTCACACATCCCTAGCTATAGCTCCAGACTCTAAATAACATTGTTGAAATGACAAAATTCACAAAGAATGATATCCAAGGTCAAGGGAAGTTGAGGGAAGGAGAAATAAGTGAGGTTATCAGTGAACCTGAGGGGTCCTTGTGTGATGGCAATGTTCCATATCTTTAATATATCAATGTGTATATTTTTCTTTTTTTTAAAAGAGAGTTAGAGAAGGATAGAGAGAGAGAGAGACAGAGAGAGAGAAATCAACTGTTTACTTATGTTTTCAACCAGTCTTTGTCTCTCTAACACTTAGTTATGTATATGGTGCTGGGGTTCAAAACCAGGCAAGAGCTCCAATCACTGAGCCACTGCCCCAGCCCTCAATGTGTATATCTTGATTTTGATTTTATACTATAGTTTTGTAAGATATTATTGGGGGAAATTGGGTAAAAGGTATGTTAATTTTTATAACAACATAGATAAAGTTTCATTAAAATAAAAGGAATGCTTTGAAGTACAGAAATTTCTAAGTTTGATGAAATCCAATTGATCAATTTTCCTTTTAATGATTGTGTTTTTGATATTACATTGAAGAAATCTTTGTCTTACTCAAAATAGAAAAGATTTTTCTCTTAAGTTTTCTTCTAGAAAATTTTAGTTAGAGGTTCTTACATTCAGGTCCATTACCCATTTTGAATTAACATTCGCATATGATGTAAGTTACGGATTGAAGTTCATGTTTCTGTGTGTGCATCATTTATTGAAAAGACTGCCCTTTCTCCACTTAATTGCCTTTCACTGTGTTGAATGATCCCAGTTTCAAACTTAAGAACAAGAAAATAAAGCAAATAATGTATTACCCTTTCAATATATTCTTAAGTTTGATTTGCTAAAAATTTATTAAGAATTTTTCCAGGCTGGAGCGGTGGCCTGGCATTTACGGTGCTTGTCTGGCATGGCATGCACAAGTACACAGGTTCAAACCCCAGCACCCACGTACACAACTAAGTGTCAGAGCAACAAAGTCCATAGGAAAAACAAAATAAAAATCGATTCTCTCTATCTCTTTCTCACTGTCCTTCTCTCTCTCTTAAAAAAAAAAAGAATTTTTCCATATAATTAAATGAGGGAGATAATTTTGTAATTTTCTTATAATGTCTTCATCTGCTTTTGGAGTCAGGATAATGTTGACTTCACAGAATATGTTAGAAGTATGCCTTCCTCTTTAATTTTCTAAAGGACTTGATATAGAATCATGTTATTTTTTCTTTAAATGTTTGGTAGACATTGCTATTAGAGCTAACTGGGCCTGAAATGTTTCTCATGGGATAGCTTTAAAATACAAAAAAATTCTCAACATTTACAAGACTATTCAAACCATATATTTCTTTTTGTTATTTCTATTTATTTATTTATTTAACAGTGCTGGGGATTGAACCCAGGGCCTTGCACATGCTAGGCAAGCACTATCACTGAGCTAGCTCTTATCCCCTCATCACCTATTTCTTTTTTAATGTGCTTTGGTAGTTTATTTCAAAGAGTATATCCATTGCATAAAATTTATTGGAATGAAATACTTACAATATTTGTGGGATCTATAGTATATAATTGCTCTCATTGCTGATAGTGGTTGTTTGTATCTTCTCTTTTTTCCATGATCAATCTTGTGAGGTTATCATTTTTTTTAAATCTTTTTAAAGAACTGTGAGTTTCATTGATTCTTTTTTTCTTCTTTCTATTACAGGCTTTTAGAGCTATAGATTTCCCCTTAGAGATGTTTTAGAGACATCCCACAAATTTTGAACTGTTGTGTTTTAATTTTCATTCATTTCAAAATACTTCCTAATCTTTTTTTTTTTTTTGGTCCATGGTTAATTTAGAAATGTGTTATTTAGCTTCTAAATATTTAGGGGGTTCTGGTATTGATTTCAATTTAATTCTGTTGTACTCAGAAAATGTATTTTGAATGTCTTCAATTATTGTAAGTTTGTTAAGATCACTTTTAAAGTTTAAACTATGGTTTAATTTGAGTAAATATCCTATGTGTGCTTGAAATAAGCATATATTGTATTACCATTGGGTGGTAACAATTAGGTTAATCCAGTTGACAGTGTAATTCAAATCTTTTATATCCTTATTACATACTATTTTCTGTGTACTAATTCCATAGAGTATTGAGACAGTAGGATTAATGATGTCTCTGGCTAGGGTTCTGTCTATTTTCCTTTCATGTCTAAACCATGTATTTTGAAGCTCTGTTCTTAGATGCTTAAACTTTTAGAATTGTGTTCTCTTGTGAAATGACCCCTTTACTGTATGAAATTATCTTGCTTATATTGTTTGCTCTGAAATCTTATTTGTCTATATAAGTCTACCTTACATTAGCTTTCTTTTAAGTAGTGTTAGCAAAGTGTATCTTTGCCCATCCTTTCATATTAAATACATCATAATATATATCAATTATATTTAAAGTTGGTTTCTTATAGGCAGAAGATAGCTGAGTTTTACATTTTATATCCAATCTTATAAACTCTGTCTTTTTATTGGTATGCTTGATACCAATAAAATACCACCTACTTATCTTCAATGTGACTATTGACATGGATGGGCTTAAATATACTGTATTTTTCTTTTATGCTCAGATTATATTAGAACTATTTTTCAAAAGAAAAATTAAAATAGAAAATAAGGTTCTAAAAATAAAAGGCATTAAGTAGTTTTGCTATATACCTAACCTATTATGGAAAACTAAAGGATAATTCTTCAATGTAAACTGGGGCTTTATTTATTTATTTACTTTTTTAGAGAGAAGGACAGTGAGAGAGAGAGAGAGAGAGAGAGAGAGAGAAAATCAATTTTTATTGAGTTTTTCACATGGCTTTCATTGCTCCAACACTTAGTTGCATAAGTCGGTGCCAGGGTTTGAACTCATGTCCTTGCATGTGCTGGGCAAGTGCCGCTACCACTGAGCCACCACGCCAGTCCCTAAACCAGGGCTTTAAATTATGAGTAACTCGTATATTATTTGACTGCTTCTCCCCCTATTATTCACACTGTGAGCCTCTCACGTATCACTGTGATAATTGAAAGTTGAGTCTATACTTAGCCTGTAGGTCTGTGATTACCCTAGGGTTCCTGCATGGAAATTTCATGGCAATTTTGAAAAACAAAGATCATACAGAAGAAATTGACTTTGCTTTTCTTGTTAATACACTATTATATTCTTATTTCCTTATCAAATCGTACCCTGATGGAGATCTGTCATCATTAGCTAGTAGCAAAAACATATTTACTGATTTTTTTCTGTACCCATCCAAACATCTCTTAAGGCAAATCAATGGTTTAGAGAAGACGGTGAAATTATCTTAGCCCTTCAGTTCAGAAACACTTTTTTTTTTTTTTTGTATTGCATACAGATGAATGCTTTTTCACACTGGGAAGCTTCTTTTTTACTTATGTATTTTGGTACTAGAAAAAGTTATTAACATAGTTCATTTCTTTTCAGTTTTCCATACATTCCACAATGATTTTCCAAGATGAGAGACCACTAATTGATAAATGTATTGACTCAGGTTTCAGATTCAGAACTATAAAGATTTTCTCTTTGAAAGATTTTCAAAATATTCCTATTTTGTGTGTGTGTGAGGGGGGAGGTTACCAGGAACTGAACCCAGGGACGTTTAACCACTGAGTCACATCCCCAGCCAGTTTTTTATTTTATATTTTTATTTCAAGACAGGGTCTCACCAAGTTGCTTAGGGCCTTACTAAGTTGTTGAGGCTGGTTTTGAACTTGCGGTCTTCTTGTCTCAGCATCCCAAGCTGCTGGGAGATGTTTTGGAGTTTATGCAATTTTTATTATTTGACATTCTTTTTTTTTTTTTTAGAATAAAATGCAGAAGCATTTGGTAAGCAGAGTGATCAGATGTTGATTGGGTAGTGGCCGAGTAAGATTAATTTAGAAATAAAACACACAGGTTGTACTTCATTATAAATAACCCATGGCTCTGCCAACTGATGACAAACAAGCATGATCACTGATAGGCAAATGCAGAAATTAAGTAGATTATAAGACCAGTAAAAATAAAATTATACACCCTTTAATTGATCAATTTATATTTCATAAACAATTAAAATGATATTTTGAAATAATTATTTATATTAAATCTTGAATTGAAAAATAAAAATACCATTTTACTTAATTTTTGTTTTTAATTTCAGCTTATCGGGAGTTGGGGGTGTAGTTCAGAAGCAGAGCATTTGCCTAGCATATAAGACCCTGGGTTTGATCCCAGGCACTGCCAAAATGAAAAAACAAAAAAAAAGAAATTCAGTGCGTGAATGTTCTCCTATTAATCCAACTAGAATGTTGCGTCCATCAATCCTTTGTTATGTGATGATTTATACAATCACCTGTTTTTTGTTTTTATCGATTGGCATTGATATCTCACTGAGAATGAGAACTGAGGACAATGCAAATAAACTGCTTTTTTATAAATATCATAGCCTGGCTCAGTGGCCCACACATGTAATCCCAGTGATTTGGGAGTACAAAGCCAGCCTCAGCAATTTAGCGAGCCCTTAAGTAACTTAGGAGAAACCCTTTCTCAAAATAAAAAATAAAAAGGGCTGAGAATGTGGCTCAGTGATTAAGCATCTGGGTTCAATCCTTGGTACAAAAAAAGAAAAAACTTTGAAAAGGGTTGTGGATGTAAGTCAGTGATTAGAAGTCCCTGAGTTCAATCCCCAGAATTGTGCACACACAGACACACACACACGCACACACACACACACACTTAAATTTTTTTTTAAAAGAAAGAAGTATCTTAGTGATTTTTAATAGGATCTAGAGTTATCTGCTTTGTTTGATTGAAATCTTATATATATAGTTGGGTTAGATGGAATGTTATACCAGTACTTTGTGTCCTCTCCAGTTGTTACAAGTTGTTACTATTTCATGATATTACCCTTAGGTATGGAAAGTGATGCCTTACATACCCAAGTCAAACAGCTTCCATATGACACCATTTTTTCATTTGTGTGTTAACACAAGAAATGTGTTACTTATTGAGCACCTATCCATGCAGCACTGTGCTGGACTCAAGTGATGTAGTGTTGAACAATGAAAACCGGGCCCTGCTCTCATTTACTAAGAGCGTTTTCCTTTAATTATGGGCTAAGTTGTAGATAACTGCACCTATGAAAATGTTTTCTAAAAGAATCCCCAGTTTAAGATTTAAGATTTAAACTTTAAAGAGAGTAGGGAATGTTTGTACTTCTAGCATTAAGGATCTCTGTCCCACACTTTTAGATTCTTGGCATGAAAGTCAGATGTGGAAGCAAGTTAAACATTACCCAAAGGACATCTATTATATTCTAAGTAAAAAAAAATATAACCATGGATATATTGTAAAACTCTTGAGAAAGTCGGAGGGAAAACCCAGTAGGATGCTTTTGGAAATATTGAGGTTTGGTCCCATTTGCTAAAATGGATTTTTTGTACAAACTAGATTAAATGATGGTTATATTTTGCACGTGAAATTTCTGCTGGCTGGAATACAAAAGTATCCTTCTCAACAGTGTTTGTCAAAGAATGAAACTTATATGGACAACGAGTTACACAATTTGTGTTATCCAATTAAAGTTTTTGGTTCTGAGTTGAAAGGAGTGTAAAGAATCAGGAATTTATTAATTTACCTAACTAACTTCATTAGTCAATTGTAAAAATAAGTCAGTTATTTCAGCTCCATAATTTGCTTAATTTTAGCACGATAAATTCACACAGTTTGACAAAGCAGGATCATAATAATACCAACCTTACACTTCAGATAGAGTTAATGTTACAACTAAGATTACAATTTGGGTGCAAAATGCAAAACAAAAAAGGTTATTGTTTAAAACACAATGATTAGTGAGGACTTCATCATGTTACAAAAACCACTTGAATGCTAGTTTTCAGGAACTAGCCCAAGGATTGAAACTGGCTGAAGAACAACTTCATGCCAGATCGATCTCTTAATTAAACATAGTGAGTTGCTATTAGTTTCATTAGAGATTCTACTTTGAAACAAATATTTCCCACTGTTCTCTTTTCAGATGACTGGGTCCTGCCTGCTTAAAGATTTGAAATTGCAAGCCAAGTCTCTGTGTTTGTGTGCGTCTTGTCTTTTACTCATCATTTGCAATTACGCATCTGGGTCATTATGGAATATTTTGACACTGCAAACAAATCTGGACACTTTGGAGATCTTCTCTCTACTAAGGTACAGTGTGCTTTGTGTGATTAGGTATTTTCTATATGGGCATGGGGATCTTTTGTACCTGGAATATATTACATTTGAGGGAAGAGGCTAGGTACTATACTTGTCTATATACATTGCAAACATGATCCCTAGAAACGTCCATGCCCCTTTGCTACTTTGAGGGAAGGCCTTAGAGGGCAAAACCAATAGCAGAGTGGAGAAGAGGATTAGAACTGGGTCCTTAATACCATTTTTCCTATAACTAACAATACTACTAAGGCTGACCAAGAGTTGGATATTCAGGTCTATACAATAAGGCATATATGAACTGTTTCTGATGGTTTGAGTATGGATTTTCTGTTATGAGTTGAAATCACCAAAATATGGATACAGGATTATCATCTCCCTTATAAGGAAAACTAAACTTACATAGAATTAATAAATTTCTAAAAGTGTCACGGTCTAGGTAGCAGCAGAATGAAGATTTGAACCTGTCTTTCTGTTTAGGTGGAGGCTGTCTCCCTCCCTTAAGTCCCAAACACACCATGATCCAGTTACTAGAACTCTTTCCCCACTCTTATTGTTGAATACCATTTTCTTTTCTACTTTTCTTTTCTGCTTGCTCCTTTTTTTTCTCCAAGGAAGGAGTGTCTCTCCTCCTCCTATGGCCAGGTTACCTCTGCCTGTTATGCTCCTGCTCTTGTCCTCCCTGTCTTGTGTGGGACTTTGCTCTATTAATCAGTCAGGCTCTTGCATTGAGGTTTTCCCCTTCAGCATCTTGAATAAATTCAAGTGTCAAGCCAAATTCCCACCTCACCCTTTCTCTTGATCCTAATAACTCCTCAAGCAATTCTCTCCTTTATTATACTTGCAGAGAAACTTTTTATAAAAGGAGTCTATGTTTGCTGCTGTTTTCATTGGTTTGCTTTTTGTTGTTTTGGTTCTGGGAGTAGCATCTAGGGTCTCACACGTGTTAGTCAAGTACTCTGCCACTGAGCTATGCCCCAGCTCCTTCAACTAATTTACTATTTTATTTTACTTTTTTTTTGAGAAAGGGAGGGAGAAAGAGAGAATCAATTTTTATTTATTTTTTCATCTGGTTTTCATTTCTCCAACACTCAGTTTTGTATATGGTGCTGGGGTTTGAACTTGGGTACTTGTTCATGCCAGGCAACTGCTCTGCCACTGAGCCACTGCCCCAGCCCCCTAATTTACTCTTAATTGAAATGGCTCTCTTAAAAGACTCTGAGTAGGAAGAAGCATCCCAACACTCTGTTTTGGTCAGGTTTTTTTTTTTTTTTTGTTGCGGTGACTAGAAGACCCAACAAGAACCACTTTAGGTAGAAAAGCTTATTTGGGGGCTCACAGTTTCAGAGGTCTTAGTCCATAGGCGGCCAGCTCCTTTCTTTGGGGCTTGAGGTGAGGCTGAACGTCCTGGCAGAAGAGTGTGGTGGAAGGAAGTGGCTCAAAGCATTTCCAGGAAGCAGAGAGAGAAACTCTATACCAGATACAGAATATATACCCCAAAGGCATACCCCCAAGGTCCCACCTTCTCCAACTACACCCTACCTGCCAAAAGTTACCAGTTAATCCCCATCAGGGGCTCAACTCATGATCCAGTCACTTCAACTCAGCCTTCCTGTACTGTTTCACGGGAACTTTTGGGAAACATCTTTCATCCAAACCACACCCTCTCCCTATCCAAAGGAGTAGGAGATAGTATCATGATGTATTCTAAGTTCTCCTTCTGGTTGGGTCATGGTTATTAGTAGGCAGGGTCAACGTGAGTTAAAATGTCATGCCTCCTTTATTTTAGGCTTCCTGCTCCCTGTCTTCCTGTAGTGACAGATTTAGTCAGGGCAATTTCCTTTGCGGTTTGCTGACCACCTTTTCTTCTTTGCCTTCATTCCTGTTTCCCTCCTTACATCTCTTTCTTCTTTCTCTTCAGAGTAAATCAAGGGAAGATGTGGTAGTCAGCTTTTTGTCACTGTGACCAAAATACCAAACACAACTTGGAGGAAAAGTTTATTTTGGCTCATGGTTTCAGAAGTTCATTCAGTTCATGATTGGCCAACTCTGCTACTCTGGGCCCAAGTTGAGTGGAACATCATGGCAGAAGGTTGTGACAGAGGAGCACTATTCTACTTAAGGCAGTTGGGAATCAGAGTGAGGGATTGGGGAAGGGGCCACAGAGAAGATTTATCCTTTCAGGATAGGCCCCCAGTGATCTACCTCCTCTGGCCATGCCCACCTGCCTATGTTGCCAACCCAGTCAGTCCAACCTAGGATGGTTGATTAGCTCACAACTCTCATAAACAAATCATTTCACCCCTTGATAGTCCTACATTAACTCAAGAGCTTTGGGGGACTTTGATATCCAAACTATGATAGAGGCAAGTCTTAGGCGGAAGTACTAAGCACCTAAGCACGTTTTATACATCATAACTAAGTAATGAGAGCCATGATTTTTATTTACACCCATTAATAAAATATTTATTCTGTTGCAACTAGTGCCTAGTATATGTGCACAGGAAGGAGAAATGAATGATGGGGTTGAATTCTGACATTACTGGGTTTCTTGAAAATAACATTATCAAAACATCGTTCTAATCTCAGTAGTTACGAACCATTGACTGTTTAGTGGTCAAATTCAATGATTCCTTACAAGTTCATTCTTTTTCTCTAGGCAGGATATTTGATCGTCTTAGCTAACTACTCCTTCTTGAAGTGTTTTACTTGGATTTCATGCTATATTACTTTACTAGGTACTTTCGGTAATTTAAATCTGTTTTATTGTCACCACTTGTTTGCTGGTCACCAGAAAACTGTATACCAGATTTCTTATGGGAACACCCTCTCCAATCTTGGCTCTATGATTTACCTCTGCTCAAGCTCAAACTGTGGGCTTTGATTGTCTTTAACCCTATCATGATCAAACTGCAATCTCCCAGTCAGAGTAATTGGGTCAGGGATGGGCATGTATTTGACAGATTCAATTAGATACAAGAAGAATTTTGCTAGGGCTTCAGAGAAAGAAGCTCTTTTTCCATCTTCTCAGACATGAACGGAAAAGGATATAGAGCTTGGATCCTTTTGTACACCACATGAAATTTGAGAATGTGGCTAAGTAGAGAGATGTGGAATGGATCGTCAGATGATGTCTTGGTGATATCCTTGAGTCCTGTATCCACCTGCACTTGAAGCCAGCATAATGCAGACTTTTCAGAGACAAAGGTCAATAAATCCTCCCTCTCCCATTATTTTGCCTTAAGCCAGTTTGTGTTTTGTATCTTGTAACCTAAGTAATACACAAACAAAAACAAACACAAACACAATAACCTCTCTATTTTACTGTGTACACATATGCATATACTGGTAAATGCACAGAAAAAGTTTTAGAAAGATTTATTTCAAAGTTGAAGTGGTTATCTATGGGGAAAGTGGGCTGCCATGGTGGAAAAGGGCATAGGGAAGCTTCTTTCATGGTATTTTTATTAGACTGCTTTATGACAATAAGGCATTACTTTTTTTTTCAGCATGGGGGATGGAACCCAGGACCTTACTCATGCCAGCTCTACCACTGAGCCACATCCCCAGCCCTAAGATGTATTATTCATGTAATAAAAAATAAACATCCAATAAGCATAAAGAAAACATTGTGCTATCAATTTCTCCATTCTCTCCCAACAACAAAACCAAAATTTTTGTGTGTATAGTTCTAGGAGTCAAACACAGGCCCTGTGAATGCTAACAAATCACTCTAGCACTAACCTATACCCCCAGGCCAACAACAAATATATATATATATGTATATATATATATATATATATGTATACTATTAATTATCAGTGTCTTTGGCTGATATTCAGAAGGTGTACCAGTATAGCTAAAACTTGTGTCTTTCCTTTCCCTCTACTATGGTGGGTCCTGGACTTTGTCAAACAAATGTCCTTAAAAATGGGGATTTAGAATTCATCTTACAAACAATGATGCTTATAGTTTACTCTGAGATTGCAACTAATGATATTTCAAAAATCCTTTTCACACGTACTGTAGTCAATGAGTAGTAATTGCTTCACCATTACCTGCTCTCCAAATGAGAACAAATGAAGTGTAAACTTCATGGTTAGCTGAAAGTTCTACTGTGAAACAATGCTGACAATGGAACTTGTGCTTTTTGGTTCCAGCCCATGGCCTTTCATTTCACCATAATCTGCAGCTTAAACAGACTTCAGGAAACTCCATTTGAGACTCTCTCTTTGGTGCTAAATTGAACTTTGTTACCCCCACAGTCGAAGAAGAGTGCTGTTTAACTCTCTGATGCCTGTTTTCAAATCACACTTCTCAGATACACTCTGACCACAGGTATACAAATGATCTGATACAAAACTAAACCATTTTAAGTGGCAATTTAGTATTCCATGACTTCAAAGTTGAATTTCTAGCAAGGGATGACCAGGACCTAAAGTGTTCACTATAACCTAGATTAAGAAAGATTGTTTCATCTCAAAAAGCAGAAACTCATAAAGTCAGGGGCTTCTCATCTGGGAAGCCCTTGTTTTCAGAAGCTTTGTGAACAGGCTCACCACCAGGGGGGGTAGTTTTACTATAGCAGGAACGGAAAAAGGCGCGCTCTCCTCTGAATCTTTTCTAAGACTGATTATTAAAGAGTTTATTGCAGCAGTTGAGGGGCTGTCTCTGTTTAACAGATACCTGGGAATATGGTAGAATTTTGATTTAAAGCCTTACAATAAGTTTAAACAGCTAAGGCCTCTGAGCTCATTAATTCATTTTTTTTCCTAGTGAAAAGTGCCATACTATGAAGATAATCATGACAGATAATCCAAATGAAAGCAATTTTGAAAAACTCTAATATAACTTCTTATTGCAACAAGGATGACAAAATCCTTTTCTCTACAAGGAAGACTACATGAAAAATAGGCCCAATGCTAAGAAAATTTTTGTTCAAATAGGAGTAAAAAAAGAACTCTGGAATTGTAGGAAGAGGGAGGATACCATGGTGTTTCAGTTGGTGCCCTCAGCCTGAGGAATGAAAGCACATCAGAGGGACGAGTTATCTTTCTCTTTCAGATATTAAAAATCAAAGGAAAAAAAGGGAAGAAAATCCAAACCAATATCTGGTAATTAACTCAGCAATTAAAACAATTGGCCTCAAATAATGCCCAACTGCTTTGTTTCAAGCAGATGATGCTGTTAAAATAGCTCTTTTAAATGGAGGATAATAGTGGGGATTTTTCAGGAAAGAAGATAGCTTTCCTTTTGGTTAGCATGTTAGGGAAGGCAGGGGAGATTGCCAATCAAATCACAAAGCAGATTCATGGGTTTTCTTTCTACCAGTAGGAATAATTTGGTTATATAAGAGCGGAAGGCATACATGTGAATTTTCTTTTATGGATCAGGGATCCAAAGAGGTTTGGGATTCATTTGGGGAGATGTTAGCTCTGACCTCAAAGAGTCAAGATGTACTAGCTTTTAATATAAGATTAACTTGAGGAAGGATTGGCAATAAGAGGAAAGTGTAGAAATGGGACAACAGGGGTCCTGAATCTCTGGAGAATAAACTCATTTAATGCCACGAAAGGAGCACACACTGGGTAATGTGACAATGATATGAAAGGAAGGACATTTGCTGTGGGCCATATCATGATATTTTCCTAGAATGTGAGGAGGCAGGACAGGCTAGTGTAGGGGCTGTACCCTAACCTTCCAAACCGTGCAAACCTTGCAGTCGGCTCCCCGGGTCTGGAAGCCTGTTATCATCATCCCCACATGGGCCTGCTTTCCAGCTGCAGCCGCGAAGCCAAGGTTAGTTCTATCCAGGTGCCAGCCCCTAAAAGAAGAAGCCTGACCTAGCAGTCACAACCCACCAGGAGGGTGGGGTTTCGGGTCGAGGCGGGCGGTGCCTGGCCCCGCCCAGGGAGTGCGCCCCGCCCCGTCCGCCCTCCGGGATGCACGTGACCCGCGGCCCCGCCTCCTGCCCGCTCCGCAGCGCCAGCTCGGCAGGCAGGCGCGGGGCGTGAGTCCGGAGTGAGACCCGCCAGGCTCTAACTCCGCAGTTGCGGAGCGCGGCGGGCAGCAACTTTGTCCCGGTCTCTAAGGGTGCTGCCGTGGCAGCCGGAGCGGGAACCGAAAGGGGGAAGGAGGCGGCGGCTGCTCCCGCCAGGTCGGGCTGTCCAGTCCTCCTAGACCTCCGGCCCGGAGCCTCACCCCCGGGAAGCCCCGGGCCCCTGCCCTATGTCCCGCAAGGCGAGCGAGAATGTGGAGTACACGCTGCGGAGCCTGAGCAGCCTCATGGGCGAGCGGCGCAGGAAGCAGCAGGAGCCGGACGCGGCGAGCGGCGCCGGGGAGCGCAGCCTGCTGGCCGCAGAGTCCAGCGCCAGCCTGCAGAGCGCGGGCGCGGGCGGCGGCGTCGGGGACCTGGAGCGCGCGGCGCGGCGGCAGTTCCAGCAGGACGAGACCCCCGCCTTCGTGTACGTGGTGGCCGTCTTCTCCGCGCTGGGCGGCTTCCTGTTCGGCTATGACACCGGGGTGGTGTCGGGGGCCATGCTGCTGCTCAAGCGGCAGCTCAGCTTGGACGCGCTCTGGCAGGAGCTGCTCGTGTCCAGCACGGTGGGGGCGGCCGCCGTCTCGGCGCTGGCCGGCGGGGCCCTCAACGGCGTCTTTGGCCGCCGCGCTGCCATCCTCCTGGCCAGTGCCCTCTTCACCGCTGGCTCCGCAGTGCTGGCCGCCGCGAACAACAAGGAGACGCTGCTCGCCGGCCGCCTGGTCGTGGGGCTGGGCATCGGTGAGTTCGGGCTCTGGGAAGGGCGCTCCGGGACTCCGCGTCACCGCTCTTGATCCTGGTGGCAGCATTCAGTGCGCCCCTCAGAGGTCCTGGTTAGGGCTTGCTGATTCCGAGAAACCTCTACTTCTCTTGCTTTCACAGCACATCTGTTAGTATGGTCTCCAAAGCTCCCCGGGGGGGTGGTTGTGAGGGATTCGCTGTAGTCTCCCTGAGCCCACGTGGAATCCTAGATCGCCCACGGACCATTCTGCGCAATTGTCTCTTTCAACACTTTCACCATCGCCCCCATCACCACCCTATTCCTTGATCTAGCCTAACCTGGTGTCGTTTTATAGTTCCTGACCCGGAACCTAGCTAGTCTTAAATTCAGAATAGGAACCTTTTTTCAGTGAATTCTGAACTGTGAAGCTATTCTTTGTTACTTTGTTCTCATTCCTTCTTCAGTTACTTGTTTTTAGATGGAATATTTACGTTTGTGGTACTTTTTGTATTGTCTTTCCGTTTTCACCTTTTTCCACTTTTTCTTTTGGAGATATATTACCCATTCTCTCTGTTTTGCATCTCCTGCTTTCCATTTGGGAACCAGCTTATCTATTAAAGAACATGTTCACTTCCTACATTCATTTAGGAGCTACTCCTGTGGATAAATGCCCAGCAAGATGGATGTTTGCAATTTACTTTAAAAATGAAGGGGTTAAGGTTCCCCAGGCATTGATTTTTCACCCTGCTTGCTGATAAGGGGAGTTAAAATTGGCAAGTATTTGACAGAGGGAAGCTATTGGGAATGTGCTTAGTATTATTAGAAAGCTCTTTTGAGGGAGAGTAAAGGGTGGGTTGTGACTTAAATCTCACCAGTAATTTTTCTAAGACACCACTGATGATTTTTTAATGTTTCATTTCGTGATTTGGTCTTTTGTTCCCTTAGGGTGCTGTCAGAGTCTTTCTTTTCTGTGGCAGGGGCTTGATGAAAGCTCTTTAAACCTGGGGGGCTGCTGATGAGCTGTCCCTTCCCTGCTTGTTTGATGTCAGAGCTTTCCACCCTTTCTGTGTAGGTTGGAAGGGGAAACCAGCGTCATTTATTCCACTCTGCATGCATGAACCGGGAGCCTAAAATCCAGCTCACTGTGCCGTGCAGCCAGAATCTTATCAAGGACCTGCTAGTTGCTTATTCATTGCAAAATTAGTGATGCAGAGCAAGGCTGTCAATAAAATGTGAATTTGTCTCATAATGTTCAAAATGACCGAAACAAATGAACCCCAGCTGAAGTTAAGTCTGTTGGTATGGAAACCACCTGTACCTTCAGAATCCTTCAACAATTAACCTGCTTTAAAGTTAGAAGACTAGAATTTTTTTTTCCAGCCTTGTCTACTTGTGACACCTGGTACTTGTTTTTTTTCCCCCTGTCCCAGGAAGGATATTTTAGGTGGCAAGAGTTTGATCAGTAAACCTAGGTCTGTCTTGTGATTGATTGATTGATTGATTTTGTACCAGGGAATGAACTCAGCCACTTAACCTCTGAGCCACATTTGTAGCCCTTATTTGTTATTTTGAGACAGAATCTCCCTTACTTGCTTAGGGCCTTGTTAAGTTGCTGAGGCTGGCCTCAAACTTGTGATCCTACTACCTTAGCCTCCTAAGCTGCTGGGATTACAGGCATGTGCAATTTTGCATGGCTTATTTGTGATTTTGAAATTGAAGGTTTTGCAGAGATCTCTGAGTGAAACTTCTGAGCATTGGATAAAAATTGGGGTATTATGTTTACTTTTATCTGAGAGAAAAATTGAGCTGCTATAGCGTAATGTATCAGGTCCCCTTCCAGATGTTGTGTGGAAGAATAGTGATCAGAAACATTACTAAATATCCACTTCTGGTAGGATACCACTTTAAGTTAGAATTGTTCATTTCATAGAACAAGAATAGTGCATTATCAGAATATTTGAAAGGTCATCTAAAGGTTTTAGTTGTAATAGTTTAATGAAATAATTCACTCATCTATTCAACAAATGCCAATTAAAAGCTTCTATTGCAGATTGTCTGATTTGGGGTAGGCAATAACTAGATAGAAAAAATTCCACCCTGAAGGGATCTGTTCACTAATGGAGCAGAAAGACACATAAACAATCAAAATGTAATAGAAGTTTCTTTAAAGTGCCAGAGAAAACAAAGTGGATTTTTTTTTTTTAAGAGGGAAAAGAAGTTAATAGGACATGGGGGTTAGGGAAGGTTTTGTAGAAACAAGGGTATTTAAAGTAGATTTTGAAGGCTAAGGGGTTCAGGTGATGTAAGTGAGCCAGAAAAATGATTTTTACTTATTTTTTTAGGTTCTGGGCACAGTGGAATACTTTACAGGTATTATCTAATCCTCCCCATGTGAAACCAAGTTTCCTTTTGCTGGTTGGGGAAGCAGTTTAGAGCAGTTAAATGAAAAGATACAAAGTCAGGATTCAAAAAAACAAAATCTAAGAATTTTTTGCTTTTTCTGTTACATTACTGGACATTTAAGGTGGAGGTAACAGCAGATATGAATGTAAGGAAAATCAAAACTGTTTGAAACATGAGTGAGAGAGAGATGGGGACATCATGAGAGTGGAATGTGTCCAGGGTTTTAGGCTGGTTAGGGTTTGTTTAGAGGCGATGCCTACACAGGGATAACCATTGGAGGTTCTCACCTGTAAATCATGTAATTAGATTAAGCACTCTTTGAATCTGATTTTTAGTTTTTACTTTTTTCCATTCTGCATTTAAACTCTTTTGCCTTCTTCTGTAAACTTTCTTGGCTCTTGGAATTATATTAGTGTTAGAAATTGTTTGCTATGTTGGTTACTAAAGAGGGGGAACAACATAGCATGAGATCGTGCAGCTTGGGAAGAGAGAGTGGTCCATGCGGTCATTCGGCTTGGTAAGAGAGTGGTCCCTTTAGTAGAAACCTTTGAAAAAGATCCAACACAGTGTAGTTGTTAATCTGTGTTAAATGAGTCGTACAAGTGTCAGAAATGAGGATTTGTGTTTTAGCTTAGGGATTCTGTTTTCTTAAGTGCAACAAAATAAGTTTATTGAGTGCCTGTTTTGAATAGGGCATTGTTTTAGGTTTTTCATTTTGGCTCTTTTAGTCCCAAGACCAGGTTTTCTTTGTTGTCCCTGCCTGTTACCGTTGCAACCTGAACTTTTTAAATTTGAAGACTTAGATTTTAAATAGGCCACACTTATGTTCGCAGAAATGACCATATTCTGAGGGTAGTCTTATTTAGTATGCCTTTTACACACAATTCCAAACTGTAGGTATTTGCTTAGCAGAATTTCACCTATAATCAATGTTTGTAAAGTATGGTTATAGCAGGATTGAAGGACTCTGAGCTTGCTCAGGTTTGCTTTGATTGTTTTCTGTGAACTTGTGTCTCACACATAATACACATTTTTTAGACGGGGCACATTGTAACAACATAGGTACTGTTATCACTGTTGGTCTGTGCACAGTCCGGTAGAAAAATGTCCAGACAAGGGGCTGGAGCGGTTGCTGGGTGGTTACTGCGCTTGCCTGGCATGTGCAAGTACACGGTTCAAACCCCAGCACCCACATACACAAGTGTCAGAGCAATGAAAGCCATGGGAAAAACTCAATAAAAATTCTCTCTCTCTCGCTCCCTCCCTCTCTCTCTCTCTCTCTAGCTGTCTTTTTCTTTCTTTTTTTTTTTTTTAAGAGTACAGACAAGCATTTCTCCCTGCTATTGGCTTTTACTGCTCCTTACAAGTGGTGATTTGGTGCCTGTGTAGGGAATATCAAGGTCTGTAAGTTCTGATATTCACCAACATTCAAACTTGCACTGTGAATATGCATGAATTTATATAGCACATTTGTTGGATTAATAGTAGATTTACATCAGCTTCTCATCAGCCTCAGTTGGAGGACTCCCTCTACAGGAACACAGTTGGTAGCTCCAGCTGCAGCCTGCTGTCTGCTTATCATGGCCTATTAATACTTTTAGAAAACCACATATTTTTCAAATAGTCTTTGAAATTCTTATTCCTTACTGTAAGTCAAATGTAAAATCTTGTTTGATCAGAAAATCATGAAATATTGAGGGTAATTCCAGTAAATAACTTTAAGGAAGGCATAGTTAGTTAGAAGTAGCCAGACTTTCAAATAATCAGCTAATGGAAACTTTTTGAGGGAGAACAATGATCAATTTTGCTTTTTTCTACTGTTTTCCCAATATGTGTTAGGTAATTTTATTTTTAAAGCAGAACTGTGTATTAGATTTATGCTCTATACTAGTATGAAACTGTTAGGTAACATAAAGCTTCCTTTGGTTTCTGTTTCCTTGTTTGTACACCTTAACAGTCTCTCCCTCTTTTCCAGGGATTGACTGCTATAGGGTTACAGTGTGGATTATGACCCAGTTATGTTTGCTTACTGGTGTTGCAACACCCTCTCCAAGTGAGATGTCAGTAAGATGACATAAGACGGTCATGAGTTGTATGAAATTGTCCATGTGACTTCCCTAGAAAATATTGCTCCTTTTCATTCATCCATTTTCCCCTCTCTGGTTTTTGTAAGCTCAGCGAACAGTCAAAATTCACTAACTTCATACCAAAGACTTTGGTATGAACACCTGTGATAACTTGTTAGTGAAACTCAAAGGCAAACATTCTTGGCTATCTTTACCCAAAAGCACATGAATATGATTCTTTTTGTGTATTGAACTTGGTTCCTTTAGACATCCTTCCTGTCCACAACTTTTTTCATTTCTTGACATCTCTTTCCTATACCCATCAGTCACTAAATAGTAGCAGCATTTCTAGTAATAACTATTACTAACAGAATTCAATTGTCCTGAGCGAAATCTGTACTCAAGTCCTTAAACTTGTTCCACATTTAAAATTTAATTTCCCTGAATGTACACGGAAAAAACCAAACCAGGGTTTAAAGGTATTTCTCTAAGGCTTTGTATCAAATATTTGCATCACTATTTGGAATGGTGTAGTCCTCTGCGTGGCAGGAGCCTCATCTCACAGCAAGGCGTAGGGTAGTGGTGACACCAGGTCCCCAGTCTGATGGCAGCATCTTCCTGTCCTGCATGGAGGCAGTCTGTAGCAGAATGTGGGTGGGCAAACCGGTCAGCTGCAATGCCTGAGATGTGTTGAATGCTTCTATTAAACATATTGCCTATACTGATTCCCATGTGAGGATATTTAGGCAGAAAGAGATAAGTAACTTCCTCAGTCACAAAACTACTGGGTGGAGCCAGAGTTGGCACCCATGAGATCTGACTTCAGAATCTGCCTGGGCTGAGCCAGTCAGCAGTGCTCCTCCCTGAAAGCAGATAGTTTCCCTTAGCCATAATAGGTCTTGTGCACATTACTTTGGCTTGTTTCAGTGTAGACTTATTTTTTTTTTAACACATAATATTGAATTTACCATCCTGTCGTTTCTCAAGTGTAGGGTCCATTTGGGTAAAGTACATTCACATTGTTGTACAACAAGTCTTTAGAACGTTTTTATCTTGCAAAGTGGAACTCTTATGTCTGTTAAACACTCATTACTCTCACCTTTTTCCCCAGACCTTGGTAATCACCTTTGTACTTCCTAGGATTTGACAACTTTTAGATACTTCAGGTAAGTTGAATCATGTAGTATTTGTCCTTCTGTGACTGATTTATTTTACATGGCCCTTTAGATCCATCCATATTGTGGCATGTGACAGAATTTCTTTCTCGCTCTCTTTTTTTTTTTTTAAGCTGGGAATTGAACCTGGAAACACTTTACCACTGAGCTCCATCCCCAGTGCTTTCTTTTTAATTTTGAGACAGAGTCTCACTAAGTTTTTGATGCTGGCCTCCCAACCTGCGATCTTCCTATCTCAGCCTCCTAAGTCACTGGGATGACTGGCAAGTACCCCTGTGCCTGGCCAGAATTTCTTTTTTTAAGGTTGTATAATTTCTCTCTCTATCTCTCTATGAATGTATGTGGTATTTGTTAGTTTCATCTGTTAACATTTGAGTTGCTGGGCTGGAGCAGTGGCTCAGCGGTTTCGGTGCTTGCCTGGCAAGCACGAGGATCCGGGTTCAAACCCCAGCACCACGTACACAACTAAGTGTTAGAACTACTAAGGCCATGTGAAAAGCTAAATAAAGTTGTTTCTCCCTTTCTCTGTCTCTTTCTCACTGTCACTCTCTCTTAAAAAAAAAAAAAACAAAAAAACAAACAACATTTGAGTTGCTTTTACCCCTTGGCTTTTGTGGATAGTGCTGCAGTGAACATGGGAGTGTGAATATTTCTTTGAGATCCTGCTTTTAAATTCTTTTAAATGTATATATGAAAGCTAGGATTGCTGACACATACGGTAGTTCTATTCTAACTTTCTTTTGAGAACCTCTGTATTGGTTTCCTTGGTGGCTGCACCGTTTTCCATTCCTCTAGCTGCGCAAGGGTTCCAGGTTGTTTGCATCCTTGCTAACACCTCTTGTTCTTTCTTGTGACCGTGGACGTGCGAGAGGTGAGGTGATACTGCACTGTGGTTTTGATGTATATTTCTCTTCTGATTAGTAATGGTGAGCATCTTTTCATTTGCTTGTTGGCCATTTCTGTATCTCCTTTGGAAAACTGTCTTCAAATCCTTTACCTGTTTTTTTAATTGGGTTATTTTTAGGTTGCAGGTTCCTATATGTTCTGATTATTAACCCCTTATCAGACATGTGGTTTGCAGATGTTTTCTCCCATCCCGTAGGTTAGGCCTGCTCTGTTGGTTCCTCTCTTTCACGTGCAGAGCTTTTAAGTTTGTTACTCTCATTGTCTGTTTTTGTTTATGATGCCTGTGCTTTTGGGGGATGTATCTAAGATGTCATGCCAAATCCAGTGTCTTGAAGCTTTTCCCTTTTCTTCTGGAAGTTTTGTACTTTTAGGTCTGAATTTATATCTTCAATCCATTTGAGTTAATTTTCCCAAGTGTTGAAAGTTAGGGGTCGTGTGGATACTCCATTTTCCCGCTACCATTATTCAGACTCTTTCCCCCTGAACATTATTTTAAGAATGCAAACTTGGGGCTGGAGCAGTGGCTCAACAATTACAGCATTTGCCTGGCATGCGTGAAGACATGGGTTTGAACCCTAGCATTACATACACAACGAAGTGTCAGAGCAACAAAAGCCACATGAACAAATAAAATTGATTCTCTCACTCACTGTCACTGTCCCTCTATCTCTCTTAAAAGAAAAAAAATTACCAACTTTCATGCAAGCATAGTGGCTAGCATCTGTAATCCCAGCTACTCTGAAGACTAAGGCAGTCTTCATTGAGGAGGATCATGTGAGCCCAGGAGTTCGGAGCCAGGCTGGGCAACACAGCCAGATCCAAGACAACCCAACCCCTTTAAATGTTAATGAGCTCTTCAAGAACACACCCATGGCATGTGTGAAGGAGTGACTAGGACAACCAGAGTGGTTAGAGCATGTCTTTCCCAGCCAAGGTCTTATGTACAGGGTGTCTGTAATCAGGGAAGCTGTTACACAGCTGCAGGGGAATCCTTCACCGTGTGTCCCGCAGAAGGTGCAGCACACAGGAGTGGAAACGAGGTGCCGAGCGCCAGGCAGCACAGGACTGTCTGTGATGCACCACCTGAAAGGGTGAAAATGCTTCTTCTGTTTCACCTCTAAGCTTAGGCGTGGAATGTGATTCTCCATAATATTCTCTTTGTCCCTGCCCCTCACAGCCATTTACTGAGTATTGACTTTCTTGGGTGCTGGAGGGGTAACGATAAAAATAGTCTACATTCTTAAGAGTCCTCAGTGTGGCAGGGGAAGGCAAACACGAGAGCTCAATAATGTGCTGTTAATTCTAGGTGGAAGCTGGGACCAGCTTTACCAGAGGGCTTTCACCGTGCCTCTGCGGAAGGTTAGCGCTTTGTTGAGCCACAAGCATGGCATTTAGCATCTCCCTTGGCCGGAATTTATGGGGCGTTGCTAATTGGGTATTAATAGTTTTTCCATCCTCCTGCTGCACTCACTTCTGTATTCTTTTGCATAATAAGCTCTTAAATATATTGCAAACTAGAGAGAGCATAAAAGTAATACCCAATAAAATACTGCAGTAGTTGAATACTAGAAACCTCACACACCTACTTAACTGCTAGAGTTAATTAAGAAAGGGTCGCAGTATGGTGATTGAGCCTGACACCTCCAGGTCCCAGCAACCTGGCTCACACCTTGACTGGCCACTTGCTGGCTGAGTGACTGTACTGAGCTACTTTTTGTTTCCACTTCCTGATCTGTAGAATGGGTCAGTATCTGCCCCAGGGTAGATTGAGTTGGTCTTTGTAAAGTCTTTTCAGGGCCTGGCAAAGTAAAATATCAGTGTTTGCTAAACACTGACCACAGCCCTTTGGCTGATTGCCACTGTATGCCTCAGTTTCCCAGTCTCCTATAATGGCAGTTAGGAAAGGTTGTGGAAGTTAATTGAGCTGTCAAAGACATCAGTTAGCGGTAGTCATCTCCCTAAACCTGTTGTTCCAATACCTTTTTACAGTCAAGGGAAACACAGTTATTGTTAAATTTTAATGTTTGTCATAACTAGTAATGGGTTTGTATTGTTCCGTAATATAAATTGAGAAAACTTGGAAGACAGAATGAATAATTTAAAAGTGGGGCAGCACTGTCTTTTGAGGGCTCAGCTTATATTATGCAAGGTTTAGTTCCAGCAGGACAGATGGAGTTTTCAAATGGGTTTTTGAAGAAGTTAAAAACATAGGTGGTGTGTGAGAGAAGGGTACTTCTAAAGTGAGGAAAGCAGAGTTTGGTTCATGGGAAGCATTGCGGTAGGAGAGCAGATTTTCCTAGTAACGTGGAGGATTGAATGGATTGAATAAGAAAGTGTTAAAAATATGAACCTGTTTGTAGTAATTGATCAGGTGAGGTGTGATATTAGACCTGTCATTATTCATTATGCTTGTTTGAAAACAAAATACTTCAATTCCTAATGGGAATGATATATCTGCCTTTTAAGAGGCAAGGAATGAGTGGTTTTATTAAGAAAAAAAGCTTGAAATAATAGCTTTGGAATAAAAAGAATTTTAATAATACAAGCTTTTATATAAAACTCCATTATCATATTTGGGTTTAGTTTATGATTTCATGTCAGGAACTCATTTCATACAACATAGAAAATTGGAACCCAAAATTTTGTGCCTGGTATTCAGTGTCTAAACGTTAACCATTTAAAATTTGACTAGCAACTACACAGTGACTGAAAATGAGTTGCAAACATTGACTGTGGATTTAAATGATTCTTATAACACAGGCTTCACGTGAAATCGATATTAGGGTAACATCCGACTCAGTTATTGCCATGCTTACCTAACTTTAATATTTACCGCAAAGCCATGAAGAGCATTGCGTCTAAATGGGATCGTGCTTGTTCGCTTTTTGAGCAGGAGGATGTATCCAGTGTAGGTGAGAGCAGGGCCCCCTGGACTTGGAGGGTTTGTGCAGGCCCCACAGGCCTCCAGCCAACAGGTGGTGGAGTTAGTGGGGTGGAAACAGATGGGAAACACACACAAAACCCAAACTGTTGGAGCCCTTTGTCTCCTTGAAAGGAACTCTTTGGGGAATTTTTCTAAACTCTTGTGTTAGACTCACTCCCCCCATGGTAGGGAAATGTTCAGGATTTTTAGGTGTTTACTATCCCTTCTACTCATCCATCCTGTTAAAATAATTTCTGATGTTAAAATTGATCCCTTATGTTTTACTCAAGTTTTGCAAAGAGCATAAAGTTCTCGTGGGCTGATATTTTGTTCCTGAAGTACATGCCTTGTAAAAATCTCTTGATTTTTATTTCCTGGGATATAACACTTGTTTACAAGGCTGTTTATGAGAGGTGTGGTAAAAAGGCAAATTTTGATGGGCCCCTGAGCAGAGCCCAGTCCTTGTGCTATGTGTGGGTGGCTTAAGGTGCAGTCACTGACTAACACAAAGGTTAGTGTTTTCCTTGGTTGAAGAAGGAATGAGAGGAAGCCAGACAGACACCTTTGCACTCGCCTGTGCTCCCAGCTGGTTTGCAGGCTGAGGCAGGAGGACTGCAAGTTTGAGGCCAGGCTAGGCAATGTAGCCAGACCCTATGGCAAAATAAAAAATTACAAGGGATGGGGAGATAGCTCCGTGGTAGAGCACCCCTGGGTTCCATCCCAATGTGGGGGCAGAGGGAGGGTGGGAAGAATGAATGACAGGAAGTACTGAGAAGTGAATTAAGCACTGTTAGTGACTGACAGTGCTGAGATTCAACCCAGGTTTCTGATCAAACACCTTTGTACCCCTTCTCCTTTTCCTCTTCCTCCTCCTCCTCATTATTATTATTGTTTATTATTATTTTGGTACTGGGGATTAATCCCAGGGGTGCTTTACCACTGAGCTACATCCCCAGCCTTTTATTTTTATTTTGAGACAGGGCCTTGCTAAGTTGCTTAGGGCCTCCCTAAATTCCTGAAGCTGGCCTTGAAATTGTGATTCTCCTGCCTTAGCCTCCCAAGTTACAGGGATTATAGGTATGTGCTGCTGGTCTAGGCCCTTCCTTCCCATTATATGATTAAACTTGTTCTTGGTTGTGAAAGTGAAATATCATAAAGATAATAATAATACCTAGATTAGTATATCTGTATTTGATGTACTAATGATTAAAATTCCAGTAAGAGATTTTCTAAAATTTCACAATGATTTTTGAAGGAACAGTAATGAGATTCCAGGAACAATAAGAGGAGATAGGAGCATTAGGTAGAAAGTAATAGTTCTAGACTCTAATATGTGTATATCATGCACCGTGAGGTATAATATAGAAGTCAAAAAAGGATGAATGGAAAAAATTGAAATTTTAGTGTTACATTGATTTATTTGGAAGAGCTTAGTATAGAATAAGTCAGACAGTGCAAGAGGGAAAGGAGTCATTAAGTTGTTAAGAAAGACAAAAGAATAATGAGAGTAAGAATGAGATTAATGTAAGTGAAATTTAACTGTCCTATGCTTTTTAAATATCACATTGGCTTAAGAGTCCTTAACTTTTTTTTCTTCCTTTTATTTTTTTCCCTTGAACTAAGGATTGAACTCAAGGGCCCTTAACTGCTGAGCCACATCTTCAACCCTTCTTTTTTTTTTGTTTTTATTTTGAGATAGGTTCTCATTAAGTTGCGTAGGGCCTAAGTTGCTGAGGCTGGCCTTGAACTTGTGATCTTCCTGTGTCAGCCTCCTAAACTGCTGGGATTACAGGTGTGCGCCACCATGCATGACTAGAGACCTTAAGTTTTTTTTGTTTTTTTTTTTTTAATGAGAGAGGGACAGTGAGAGAGGCAGAGAAAGAGAGAAACAACTTTATTTTTAGTTTTTCACATGGCCTTAGTTGCTCCAACACTAAGTTGTGTACGTGGTGCTGGGGTTTGAACCCGGGTCCTCGTGCTTGCCAGGCAAGTGCTGAAACCACTGAGCCACCGCTCCAGCCCAGAGACCTTAAGTTTTTAAGAAAAAAGAGTGGAGTTTTTTTTTTTTTTATTTGGTCTTTGATATCTTTCATTGCATCATTTTTAAAGCCTTTAAGTGGAGGTTTTACAAGGTGACAGTTTGGAAAATATTGAGGTAAATTTGTTTACTGAGAAGAAAATGTATTTGTACTCAAAGTATATTAAATGGGCTCTTTACATCAAAAGGAAACACAGTAAAAGAACTCTTGGGAAGGTGTTAAGCCTTGTTAATAATTCAAAGTAAAAATTGAAAGAACATTTTACTTACTATATTAGTGAATCAGAAAAAGCTCAGGACTAGTTCCCTAGGAGAATATGATGACTTAATTGATTTTTTTGACTGTAATATGGGGAAAAAAATCTGTACAGACTATTCTAGATGACAACCAGATCTATTTAACATATTTTATTTGTTTCTTTATCCATCCATTCAACAGAGTTACTTAGGGTTGTGGATACATATTAGATACCTAAGTAATTACTTGGATGTAGAGGTTAACATGGTGAAATCTGTGTTTTGGTGGTTTATTTGTAAACCATACATTATTGGATCTAGAAATTTCAGTTAAAGGATTATAATGTAAGGAGATAAAGAAAAGCTCATTTTGCATGAATGTATTTGTAATTGTGCAGCATACAGTTTTAAAGGTTTTCAGGAAAACTTGTGAATGCCTAGTGGTGGGGAAGTGGTTATGTTCATTGTGTGCATGGCAGAACATCACCTTGTCATTCAGCTTGGAAACATTGAGACCTTGGGTACCAGTGGATTCCACAAATGATACGCCCAAGGCATGGAACCGAGTTGCATGGACACTTTGATTGCAGCCACCCCCCCAATTAACAGCTGTAGAGTTTGAAGATATAAAGCAGTTAACATATGGCAAAAGGGTCTTTAAATTTGATAGGCCCCTTTTTTATGTTTATCATTTTTTAACAGAATTAATTTCATGTCAATATTTTAATGGAATTTAGAGTTTTTAAATAAAAACAGACACATAGAAAATTCTAGAAATTTTTTTTCCCTCTGTGTTAAATTTCACCTCTTGGTCTATAGAATGAAGTTCTTAAGAAATCATGACAAAAGTGTTATAAATAATCTATGTGAAAATTGTGTGGTTGTAATTGTCCCCTGCATTTTTAACTCATTATATGAATTAGCAAGACCTTGTGATGTGTGGGGTACCTTTCTTGGATCTTATTATTTTTGTCCCAGGAAAGCATCTTGTGTGCTTATCACTGAGAATCAGACTTCTGCACTCCTTGTTCCCTTTGTGTTTTCTCAGGTGACACTACCTGCACTTGGCCAGCTGCTGTCTTCCTCTTCCTGATCCTGTGGGTGACCTGTCTATGTTCCTGGCAGATGCCCAACCCTCTCCTACTCAAAGCTGTCATTCCAGCAACTTTGCTTTCTCTTTAATGTCATAGAGTCCCCCTCCCTCCTGCATACTGGCTCCTTTTCCAAGCATGCCCAAATGCTGTTATTTTTGTTATCTTGTAAAGAAGATTCTTTCTACCTACTTTGCTCTTTCAGTTAGTATCCTGCGGTCTCCTTTTCTTTTTAATTTTTATTTTTTTACGTAACGCAGTGGCCCATATTCATTGACTTCCTGTCCTCCAGTTCTTCATCCTCTACCGGCAGACTTTCATCCTTAGCACTCCACCAGCATTGCTCTCTCCAAGAGAACCATGCCTTTTGTGTTTGTCAGTGCAAGGAGAGTTTTCAGTCCTCATCCTTCTTGTCCTATCAAAGGCAGCTGACTCAGTAAATCAGGCCTCCCTGAAATACTTCCTTTGGCTTCTAGGACACCCGTCTCCTGTATTTTTCCTTTGGCTGTCTCTTCTTGGCCACCTGTGCAGATTCCTCCTCATCTTCCAGACTCAGCCTTGATGAACCCCAGGATTATTCTTCAGAGCTCCCCTCTCCTCTATATGCATTCCTTTGGTGATCTCATCCTCTCATGGCTTGGAGTGCTTCTTGTGTACTTAAGAACTCTTCTGTTTTAGTCAGCCTGTGTCTCTGAGACCAAAAGACACGATGAGAACCATGTGGAGGGAAAAAAAGTTTACTTTTTCTTAAAGTCTGAGTTTTTTGAGTTCATGATTGGCTGACTCCATAGCTCTGGGCTCAAGGTGAGGCAGAACATTATGGCAGAAAAATGGCGGTGGAAGAAAGCAGCCACCTGGAGGGAGATGGAGCAGAAAGGGGAGCTCTGCTCACCAGGGGCAAAACATAAATCCCAAAGTAATACTTCTAGTGACCTAGTTCTTCCAGCCACACCCTACCTGCTTACACTTACCACCCAGTCAATCCATATTAGTGGATTAACGCACTGATTAGTTTACAGCTTTCATAATGTAATCATTTCACCACCAAACTTTCTTGCATTAACTCACACATGAAGTTTTGGGGGACACCTCATATCTAAACCATAACAAACTTCCAAATATAGATTTGGGGCCAGACCTCTTTCCTATCTCTATAAAGTTTTGTATCCAACTTCTCACTGAATTTCTTGATTTAATTTCTGTCTTCCACATACCAAGTAAGAGCATCCTTCCCTGTGCTTGGACCAAAAACCTTGGAGTTGTTCTTAATGATTTTCTGTGTCCTCACCCATCCAATCTGCTAGGAAATCCTTTGAGTCTAGCTTCTAATTGTATCTAGAATCCATTTCTCATCATTTCCGTTGCTATCATCCTGATCCAGAATGCCATCTCTCACTTGGAGAATTGCAAATGGCAGCTATTAACCCTGACTTTTTCTTATGCATCTACCTTTTCTACACATGAGGGCCATAGTGATTCATTAAAATGTCAATCAGGCCATTCCACTTCTCTGCCAAAGTCTCTTGTTTGCTCATCTCAGTTAAAGCTGGTGGCCTGCACCACCATGCCTAGTCTAGACGCACTCCTCTGCTTCCTTGGCTTTACTTCCTGCTAGTACTGCTTCACTCCTGTTCCAGCTGCCCCTGCCTCTTAGAAAACACTAGTCATTCTTCCAGGTTTTGCAAGGGCTATTTTCTCTGCTGCTAAGGCTCTCCCCATATAGCCAAGCATTCTTTCTCTTATGTCTTCTGTGTTTCCCTCAAGGATCTCCTTTTAGTTAGGTCTTTCTTGATCCCCTTTTAAAATTGCAGCCCTGCCACTGGCACTGCCACTGGAACTTGTCAGACAAATTGATCAAATTATGCTATGAAGATCTTCCTTGAGCCACATTTTTCTGTTTACCTTTCTACTTTTTGTTCTTGTAAACCTCTTAAATCCTTTATTCCCATGAAACCATCTTTGCCACCCAGACACACTGTTAAGGCTGTTTCCTATACTACTTCTGTTCTTGCCCATATGTAATAATCATCTATTGTTGATATAAAAAGTAACAGAAAAGTACTCAGGGCACAGTGGTGCAGAGAAAAGTTGTTACAGTCTACCTGGAGATAGCCTGTTAAATAGAGCATCTACTTCATTGAATTCTCGTGTGAGTTAATTATGTTTGCAGATTAGACAGTATGACTACAAATGGGATGGTCACCTATTATCACATCTGCAGTTTCTGGCTAAGAGGAGGGAGTTGTTTTGACATTTTCATAGAATGATTTGAACCTTGGAGTTTAGGAATGGACAGGAAGAAATAGAATTTACTGCATCAGATATATGACATGCCAGTCCTATTTTGCCAGTAGTTGGCCAGTAACACCTTTAATTGCAGTTCAGGCTATTGTTCCAGTGTATATAAGCCCAATAAGAGATTCTAGCTAGAGGCCTTTACTTTTAAATTAGATTTCCTTCTTATCCTGTGGAATAAAGTTTTAGCAGTATCAACATATGCAAATTGAAAAGAATCTAGCATTCAATTTAGAGTACATACACCGCCAGCTTTTAACTCACTGAAGAAAGTAGGTTGCATAAAGTGGAATTCAGGGATCTTATACAAGAGTATCTGCATGTGCAAATCTTTACCAAGAATCTCTTGCTGAATATTCTGAGAGCAACTTCATTTAATTTTTTGAAAGGCAATAGACATAAATATATAGATGTTATTTATTATGAATGAATAGTCATTAAGGCTGGAAGAATATGAACCCATTTTTTTTAAAAAAGCTTATAACCTAATTAAGGAAAACATGAATGTGGGAAAAGAAACATGTATCTTGTAACATTTATTTGGTAATTATGCATTACGTATATGAAATCATTATGGTCTAGATCATTTTCAAAATTATATTTTTAAAAAATATATTGGTACCTATTTATGGGGTATAGTATGACATTTCAGAATGCATATGCAATGTATAATGGCATATTTGTCACGTTGGACATTTACCACTTCCTTATGCTGGGAACATTCAAAATCCTTTTCTACTAAATATTTTGAAATATTTGAATAAAAATTGATATTTTTCTTCTGGGCCTCATGGTACAAACCGAAGTAGGAAGATTGCAAGTTCAAAGCCAATCTCTGCAACTTAACACGCCCCAAGCAACTTAGATGCTATCTCAAAATAAAAAAATGAAAAAAGAAGTACCTGGGATGTGGCTCAGTGGTTCAGTGCCCCTGGGTTCAGTCCCCAGGACCAAAATGCGTGTGTGTGTGTGTGTGTGTGTGTGTGTGTGTGTGTGTATAGCACCCATTGTCAAATACAAATCAGTAAGCATTCAGAACTTATTAATAAGTGTGGAAACTTCACATATAGATAACCATTACTGCAGCTGATGCTTTTATTTGGTTTAAGTGAACATCTACCGAAATTAATCTCACTTGGATTAAAAGAATTTGTGGACATGAATTCAAAGCCAGTATTATTAGTAAATTAAAAGAAGTTATGAAGATGAGATAGCCAGAGATAAGCCATATGAGCAAACTGCCTTAATTATTCAAAAAGGAATGCTAGGAACTACAGATTAACAAATATGTTAGTTTGTAGCAAAATTATAGAATACTATTAAAGATTTAGAAATATTTTATGATTGCTAGTACCTTTTCTGGGTTCACTATTAATATGTTTAATTTGCATGTTTTTCTGTCTAATTGCACCCCTCTTTTTTTTTAAAAGAGGGACAGTGAGAGAGTGACAGACAATCAATTTTATTTAGTTTTTCATGTGACTTTTGTCACTCCAACACTTTGTTGTGTACATGGTACTCGAGTGTGAACCTGTGTATTTGAGCATGCCAGGCAAACACCATAACTGCTGAGCCACCGCTCCAGCTACTCTCTACTTTTTTTTTTTTT